>SEYY01018349.1:7500-10000 GCA_009176605.1 Armadillidium nasatum
GGAGGGGGAGGCACATTCTAATATGGGAGAAGGTAGTCGCATTAGGTCACAAAAAATAAAATACTAAGTGTACGAAACAACTTTTCAAATCCTCTCAAAAACTTTGTTTACATAATAATGTAAACAAAGATTAATCACTGTATAAGTATGGATTAATCAGCATGAAATTCGTACTTTTTTAATTTTTTCAAATGAATATTAAAAAACTTAAGCTAAAACTATTGTTTTCACAATATAATTGTTGTGAATCAGTAGTTCGATAAATATATCAATCCACTTCTGAAACACACCTGCTAGGCATGAGGTAAATGAAAACTTAAGAAAACGAATATTTTAAAATGCTTATTGCAGGGCTGCTCGATAAGCATTTATTTTATTTTATTTTATTTTAAGGCATTTTATCGTACCATTTCGTTATCTTACGTGTATTATTATAGTATTTTATTCAAGTGTTTTGCATTATATCATATTTTGAGTCGAACTGTATTGCAATTTATGGTATTTTTATACTAATAGTTACTGTTTGCAATATTTTGTATTATATTTAAATTCGCGAAAGAATTGACGAGTTGAATTAAATTGAGGTATTGAATTAAATAAATTCAATTTATTTTGTGTTGGATATAATTTTTCGTCTCTAAGATAAATAATGTATTAATTTGTATTATTTTATTGATAAAAGAATTGCATTTTTTACATTTTATATAATATCATATATATATTATATATATATATATATATATATATATATATATATATATATATATATATATATATATATATATATATATATATATATATATATATATATATATATATATATATATATATATATATATATATATATATATATGCAGAAAATACCTTTAGCAGAGATAGGACCTAATTCAACCTTGGATAACATGAAAGAAAGTTTTACTGGCAACATTTGGCACACACTTCAAGAGCAACTCAATTTCAAGTTAGTCTTGAAAATTACAAGAAATTTTATTTATCTATTTATTTATTTATTTACTTATTTATTTAGTTTGTTTGTTTATTTATTTTGCTAGTTTAATTATTTGCTTTTTTTAATTAAATTTTTTTAAGAAGTTTACGTTTTATAATCAGAACTCCAAATTTCGACTCCATAGTTCAGATTATATTATTATAATACAGAGGGTTTACCCACTAATACAATAAATTTCATTCTAAAGGGCATTCCTTATCAATGAAGATTATTCATACGAGAAAATACAACCAATTAAACTAGTGAGTATTCCCATTGATAAGACATTCATGCTAGAGTTGAATGAGATTATTATTCACAATAGAGGGCGTTCAGACGAACGGAATTATTCATACTAGAGGGCACATTCCAAGTCAAACTAGGTTATTTCTACTGGAAAACACACACCTAGTCAAAACAGATTATTTATACTGTAAGGTGCAACAAGCGAAAATAAATCTTTTCATACTAGAGGGCGCACCCAGTGGACAAACTGGATTATTATTCTTCACAACAAATGGCAAAGAGTCGAGTGGGATTATTCATACTAGAGAATATTCTCACTGAGAGTCGTTATTTAAGAGTCTTACTTCGCGACTCTCAATGAGAATATTCTCTAGTATGAATAATCTCACTCATCTATATGCTCTCTATTGCGAGAAATGATAACTAAGAGCATTAGCACTCGAATCTCAATCCTTTCAAAATAATGTATCTATACTGTATCTTTTCTCATTAGCCAAATAAACCATGCTATAAAACTCTTGTTTTCAGATACAAAGTTACAGAGTTGAGTTCATCAGAGGAGATGGTAAAACTCTTGGAGAAGAAACTCTATGACGTCATCTTTTCTGGACTTATGATGAGCCAAGAGCGAACTGATACAGTCGAATTCACTGTTCCCATCCGGAGATTTGTGTGAGTTCTATTTTAAATATATTACATTATTATTATTATTATTATTATTATTATTATTATTATTATTATTATTATTATTATTATTATTATTATTATTATTATTATTATTATTATTAATGCAGGTTCAAGATATACCTCAAGAGATTAAGAAGAGAGGTGTCATGGGATCTCTATCTTCTTCCTTTCAGTTTTAATCTGTGGATTTGCATTCCTATCTCCATAGTTTGCACTGGTAAAAGTTTTTAAGTTTTTTTTTTTTTTGTTTCTCGGAGTAGTTATACTTCTTTATATTTAGGTCAGACGGAAATTTCAACACTCTCCTCTTCCAAGAAGTGAAAAATCTATTCTGCTTAATTTTTAGGATTTAGTTTAATCAGTTTCTTAAGCTGTATTTAGTGAGTGGTTTCCTTTAGATCAAATAAAAACTAAGCATCAAACTTTAGATAAAATAAAAACAATGCTTTAATTTAGATGAAATTTTCATCTAAATTAAAGCATTTGTTGATTTTTCAAAGAATGACCATCCATAGGTAGGAAGTTAGGAAATTGGTTTTAATATTCATGTAAATAAGAACAATGTTGGTCCAGTTGGTG
>SEYY01018349.1:15000-39584 GCA_009176605.1 Armadillidium nasatum
ATCTAAACGTCATACTAAAGATTTATCCACAAAAGCAATTTGATCTCAAGATTTTATCTAATTATCACTATAATTCAAATTGTACTATGTTTCATTTAAAGAAATGTAAACATTAGGAATTATTGTCGGGAATCAGTCCTGAGAACAGTTTTGTGAGAAGTCTTAAGAAAATTCATTAATACCATTTTCTAGACTGAATAGTTCAACCACTCAAATTGAATTGAACACTATGTTTTAAGTCTTTAGAACCTTAAGTGAATTTCCTTTCAGTTTAAATATACATTAAATAGCTAGTTCAAAGCTTGTTAATGAAATTAAGATGAAGTTTTATGTTGAATTTTGGTGAATAAAAATACTTATGACTTCATTAGCAATATTAAACACTGTATTGCACTATATTTACCCTTGTTAACTTTCAATGTGCAAAAGTAAATAAATAAATAAAAATACAAAAATTATAATAATGGAAAAGCTTTTACATTGTAAATTCCTTACATTCCTTGATAAAATTTAAATAATTAAAGCACTTACAATTCTTCACTTGCATATAAATTTTTAAGTTTATTCTTTCTTTGATTACTCTTCGCTCAAGAAGAATCTTACCAAGAATCTTACTCAGAAATGTTTATATAAAGAAGAAAAACAAATGATCCACTATTAAGCTGTTGTATAAAATGCTTATGAACATAATTAAAAATAATTTAAAATCTCATAATCTAATCTAAATATTCAAAGTAATAAAATAATAATCATCACTGTTTAATAGTGATTTTATTGCAGATTTACTTTTTAATGGATATCAGATATATTATGATACTAAATCTAAATATAATTTCAGATATTACTTATCTGCCGAATCATATTATTTTCTATAAAAATATACCCAAAAATTTAAAAAATTTATACTTTGTTTTTTTTTTATAGTTGCCAGATGTCTCAATTTTCAAGGAATTCTAGAGGTGCCACTTGCAAAGTCTTTTTCTCAGGAACTGCTTGGAATTATAAAAAACTAATTATAGATTTGGAATCAGCAAAGATGCAACTAAAGGACTGATGAAAAAAAATTTTACCCCCAAAAGTTGGGGTTTTTATGTTGGTGGCTCCCCCTTTCAGATTTTTTTGAGTGGTTATATCTCGGCAACTATTTGAAATTATGAAAAACTAATTATATATTTGGACTCAGCTTATAAATTTCTATAAAAATATACCAATAAAGTTTTAAAAATTAAAAAAAAATTTCTTTGTCAGCAAAAATGCATTTAAATTCAAGGTCATTCGACAGATGTCACTTGAAAAGTCTTTTTCTCAGGAACCGTTCTGAATTAAGAAAAACTAATTACAGATTTGGAATCAGTATAGATTTTACTATAAAACACATGAAAAAAAGAAAAAAGGATGCTAGGAATTTTCAACCCTTAAAAAGGACGAACCTTTGATTGGAGGATGCCCTTTGAAAGGACATTTGCTGTATAATGCGTATATTCTAATGCTGTACTTTGATATTTGCCGAATGGTTGGATTAAAATATTCAAAATTTTGTCCCATTCCAGTTCTAATAAATTTATCTATTTGTTTGAGGCACAAACTAAGTAGATAATGTTTGAACTTTGAAGGAATATTTCCAATACTTTCCTCACCACACATTCCATGGGACAATATGAACAGGGGGATATTTGTATTTTAAACTTTTAGTCGATTTTAGACTATCATTACTTGACTTTGAAGTGGGTTCATTGGACTCAAAGGTTACCAGGTTCAGTTGTCTTTCTGACACACCCCTTTTCTCGAGAGAGAGACGAAGCAAATGTGGTTTCAAGTCCGTGATTGACACCTAGGAAATTTTGGAAAAAAATGCTACAATTACCCTTATTTTATAGCTATTATTTATATCCTGACATGTTTTTTTTCTGCAAATTTTTTTACAATTAAAGCATTTGTTTTTTGAAATCTGAGAAAGATTTTATCCCCCCCCTAAAAAAAATTATACTATTAACATGATACTATTTAAAAAAAAAAAAAAAAAAAAAAAGTTTATCACCCCTACAGTTAAAGCCCTTTTCAAGGAAGGGAACTAAGTAAAACACAGAAAAAGAAAAATTATTCAAATCTAAATCTAAATATCTCTCTCTCTCTCCCTCTTTTTATTTACTGAGAAGTAATGTGATTATAATATAGTTTAAATTAAAGATGTACCAAGTACTAAAATAAAAAAAACATTTGTTTGTTATAAATTACAGCCTTTATTTATTTATTTGTTTGAATTTGAGGAGCAGTGTACTACATCATAATATATGATAGGCAAATCTGTTATTCAATTTCATTATTTATAAAGATATACCAAGTAGTAAAATATAAAAAGCAGATTTGTGTGTTATAAATTACATCTCTCCTCAGATTCTTATAAACAGATTTCCAAAATTTTTAGCTTTGCAATGTAATGTCACTATATATATATATATATATATATATATATATATATATATATATATATATATATATATATATATATATATATATATATATATATATATATATATATATGAGGTAACCTTGCATTGTATTAAAGAAAAAGAACATCAAAATTATATTTTTGAAATAAAAATAATTTGGCTCATAATTTTGCTAATGATAGCTACATTGTATAATTTAATAGATTATAATCAAGCTTATACAGCCACCTGACTTTCCTTTTAATTTACGGTTTAATGGTCAGCCATTTAATTATGGACTTCACAGATTCATTTTTTGATAGGTTTTTTAAGGAACAAATTTTATATTTTAAACCTTATTAGGTTTCTTATAATGCATTTAAGTATATTTTTTCTTAATAGTTTTAATAGAGTTGGAATAAAATATAAATATATGAAAACAATAAATACTGTATGAACATTTAAAAGCATATGATCCGAAATGTATTCATTATTTAACCCTTACAATAAATATATAAAAAATATAAAAATCTTTTATTATTAATGCATAGAAAAAGATTTCAATACCCAATGTCACTTCATTCATAGCTTCATGCAAAATGGAGAGGCAGAACTTATCATCTTTTCATATTTACCTTCAACCAGATGTTTCCTTCATATATACAATTTGTAGCAACATTAACTGACGTCAACCTCAAATACTATCAAGTTTGAGAACTTGTAATTATGTCCATTTTTCTTAATCAGTAGATAATTTACTGCTACAAGTAATAATAATAATTGTATTTATATCCTTATAAGGTCCTATATTTTTATGTGAAAAACCCTTAGAAGTTTTGATAAACATATTAAAATTTTAGCTAAGAAAATAATTTTAAATCTGAATATTTAAAAAAAGGTGGATAAAAATTTTACTTCTTTAGGAATATTTTGAAGATGCAGTTTTCACTCCTTATAGATATCCTAGAAAACTCTCCCTAGCTGTGGAATTAAAAAAAAAAAAAAGCTCCAATGTTTTTTAAATTTTATAATCGAAGTAGTAGAATATGATTATATTGTATCTTTTCAGGATTTTTAATATGCCTCCAAAGATTCTTGAAAGTAAAGCGGAGGTAATTGAAGAATTGTGTTCCTTGATCAAAGACTTGGCTGATTGTGCAATAAAAGAACGTAATTTATTTACTATTGGATTATCAGGTACCGTGAGATTAAAATAAAAAAATTTTTTATTTTTAGATTGTTTATAAAATTATAATATGTAGATTAGCAAATACTACTATTTTTACCAACTATTACCACTGCAGACTACAATTCACAAATTGCTCTCTACAATTTTGCAGAGTCATTATATTGACTGGTATGTTAAACTTTTGTTCTTTTTACAACTGTTGTTTTTTTCTAAATTTATAAAATATTTATCTGTAGATTTCAGAGCAGTACAGATGGAAAAAGATTTTGTATAACTTTTAAAAACATTTTCCTCAGCTGTTTAAACAATGGATGGCTCTAACTTCAATTTTTATTGAATCTTTTGCTTCATCTGAAACTCTCTTGTCTCCTTAGCCATTGTGGAATTTAATAAGAATAAAAGTTGGGTTTATAAGGTTTACTTTAATAGGTAGGATTAATAAAACTGAAATGTTTGATAAAAAGATAAATTTGCAAACCTACTTTTTCTGGCAAAATAACTTAAAGGAAAAATTTAAAGAGGGTAGTCACATTATTTTATCTATTTTCTTTGATATACTGAATATCAGAAGCGGTCACTCCAGGTATGCTTGGTAAGTGGCGCTTAACCAAATTTCAACAGATTATGAAACTGTAGCACCTGATTTTTTTTTTTTTTTTTTTTTTTTTACAAAACGCCACCACTCACGGGCAGAGCCCTTTTCAAGGAGGGGGCACACACACAGGACAAAACTCACACAAACGCACACACCTAACGCACAGCCCTCAGGTGGGCACAGACGGAAGACTTGAAGAGTGGAAGATTAAATACAGTTGGAAAAATAGATTGATGGTAGAGAATTCCACAGAATAGAGGTGGCTGGAAAGAAGGAGGCACCACAACGGGCCAGCCTGGGATTCCCCACGTCCACACAAAATTGGTGCGAAAGTAGTGCACCCCTTGTGCAACGAGGACGACGCAACGGTGGAGGAATGCGAGAGGCCAATCCCTCGAGCACCTGCCATTGTAGTACCTGTAGAAAAGAGATAGCGCGCCAACGTCACGTCGCAGAGACAGAGGGTCAAGAGAGTTTGAAAGTAGGGACAGTTTATTAATCTCATAGCTTTTGACTCAACCCTATCCAGAAGAGAGGAGGAGGAGCCAGAGCTCCCCAAATGTGAGAACAGTACTCCATACAAGGGCGAATAAGACCCTTATATATCTGGAGTAACTGCTCAGAAGAAAAAAACTCTCGCACCTGAACAGAACTCCCAGCTTCTTAGAGGCAGCTTTAGCAACCATTGTGATATGTGGTTTCCAAGACAGTTTGTTGTTTATGTTTAGACCAAGAATGTTAATGTTATTTACAGGTGAGACGGGAGAGCCATCGAAGAGGATAGGAAAGTTGGGAGGTGTTTTTGAGAGGGAGATGTAAAGAAGTTGAGTTTTTAAAGAGTTGAATTTCACAAGGTTGCTATGACCCCACCGGGAAATTCCATCCAGATCGGCAAGAATAGAATCGGAAAGTTGAAGACGAGAAGCAAGTCTAGAAGCAAAAGAGGGAGCAGATTTGAAATGAGTAGAAGAATGTAGAGTTGAATCATCAGCATAAGAGTGAACAGAGTTAGAAGTGCAGTGGAGAAGATCGTTAATGAAAAGTAAGAATAAGGTTGGAGATAAAACAGAACCCTGAGGAACACCACAGTTGACAGAAAAGGAGGAAGAGGTCGCTCCATCTACAACTGCCGAAATGGAACGATCTGAGAGAAAACTAGACAAGAGTAAGCAAAGAGAAGGAGGAAACCCAAAGGAAGGGAGCTTAGAGAGTAGTGACGCATGCCATACCCGGTCGAAAGCCTTGGAAATGTCAAGCGCCACCACACAAGACTCCCCGAAGTCCCTAAGGGCAGAAGACCATAGATCAGTAAGATAGGAAAGTATGTCACCAGTTGACCTCGAGCGACGAAAGCCATACTGGTGATCAGAGAGAAGAGAATGAGACTCCAAATGATCCAGGAAATGAGAGTTGAGGAGAGTTTCAAAAATTTTAGATAGAACACAAGTGAGAGCTATAGGTCGATAGTTAGAAGGGTCAGAACGGCTACCTTTTTTCGGGATCGGCTGAACCTGATGCAACAAATATTATCATTTCTTAAGTTGAATTTATAAATCTGTGTTTCCTATGTAAGAATGAGATGCATAACAGACCTTGGTATGCTGTATATATATATATTTATATACATACTGCTTACCCACTTAAAAATTTTGCTGCATGCCCCTTCTGTATATGTTGTTTTAAGAAACATTTTTTTAATAGCATAGAGACATTTAGTTTTTAGATCAGTATTATTTTAGATCAGTATTATTGTGAAACCTGGAGTCTCTAAAAACCTACCTAAAAGCTTTGGTAACTTAGTCATTGACTATTTGTACTTATTGTATTATGCATTCTAAATTATATTTTCTGTTACTGATATCCATAAACTGTTATGTTTTCCCCAAATATTTTTGTTATTTAACCCCAACACCTTACTGACATATTACCAAAGCTTGCAACTAAATTATTTAACAAAATTCAATTTGAAAGTTAAAATATCTAATTTTTTTTTTTAATCTTTTAATATGGTATGTACAGTCGTCAACAGAAGTTCGTTCCTATTAGGCTGGAAATAAATATTTATATAAAATGGAGATCATTTCATAAAAGCTCTATTTTGAATAAAAAGCAAAGAAAAACATTGAGCGGGGCTTAATTGAACTGTGATTGGCTGAACTTGAAATGATCTCCATTTTATATAAATATTTATTTCCAGCCTAATGGGAACGAACTTCTGTTGACGACTGTACAATTTATGATAAACCCTAAACAATCATACACTTAGATTTTTATAAAAATCTTTAAAAGTGAAACTTGACCTACAGCTAGTTAGAATCAAAGGTTTGGAAGTTGTAGCAGAGCTGTTGGATAATTAATTTGCCAAAATATGTAAATAAAATTCAAATTTTTTCTTCAGTATCATCTTTCGCTTAAATGTTAGTATAATTACGAAGAAACTTAAACCATATTAGACCATCTAGACCAGTATTTGGGTTTAATTTTGGATCATTATGAAAATACAATAGTATACTAATAAATAAATTAACGTCATTTGGTAACTCTTTTACAGGTGGATCTGTGGCAAAGCTTTTGTGTGAAGGCCTTCCAGGAATTGAAACTGACTGGTCTAAATGGAAGCTTTTCTTTTGCGATGAGCGTCTGGTGCCAGAAGATGATCCAGATTCTACGTTTAGGCTTTATTCCGAAGGGCTTTTGTCTGGATCCACACCATTGACAAAGGATCAGTTTGTAACAGTGGATACAAATCTTGGAGGTTGGTGTTTTTTTCTCATATATATATATATATATATATATATATATATATATATATATATATATATATATATATATATATATATATATATATATATATATATATATATATATATATATATATATATATATATATCTTATGTTGCAAATTGATGTAGTAACCACAGGATTTAAAGCTAGGGCTATGGAGTGGGGATGAAAGCTACAAGGTTTTTGATGGAGTTGAAGCCAGAAATAAATAAAGAGATGGGGGGGGGGGTCAGAAGTGGAGCCAGTGCTAAAATAATTTTAAAATTGCATTTCAGTTGAAAATTTAAAAATGTATTGAAAATGTTTTTCTTAAAACAGTATTTTATTTTCAGTTGACACTGCAGCTAGTGATTATGAAAGCAAGATAAGAGAGTTCTTTCCAGGGAGTGAATGGCCCACATTTGATTTACTCCTTCTGGGGGTTGGACCTGATGGACATGTAGCTTCTTTGTTTCCAGGTATACCCTTAATATGATTGATTTTACTAATATTTAGTACTTTTTAAATATCTAAGTACAAATTTCTTTGTTATTATCCATCTTGGAATGTTTCGTGTACTTGTAGTTTTATTATACCTTAAAGTCATCACTTTTGAATCCTTTATGTACTTGTTTTTTATTTTAAGGACATCCACTTTTGAATGAATGTCAGTTGTGGGTTGCTCCTATTTCCGATTCTCCTAAACCTCCGCCATGTAGGGTGACCATGACACTACCTGTCATCAATCACGCCAGAAGGTGTGTAATTGCCGTAACTGGAGAAGAAAAAGCCCTTACAGTAAAGGTAAGCGACGTTTCACTATTCATTTCTATAATTCAAACATTATAATTTATATGTGCTTTTTTTGTTTGTTCGTTTGTTCGTTTACAGCTTCCTAAGAAAGGCATATTTAAAGTTAGATTATTTTTATTATTTATATTATATATATATATATATATATATATATATATATATATATATATATATATATATATATATATATATATATATATATATATATATATATATATATATATATATATATATATATATATATATATATATATTGAATCTACCTTTCATTTCATTTCTCCTTCCAAAATAATCCAGAGCAGATGGATCAGTGTCCTACTCGTATCACTAATCTCCTTGGAAACAAACCCAACATTCTAGATTTTTTTTAACTTCTAATCATTCTCCTTATACCGTTAAATTCTTTGCACCTCTGGATTCCTCCTATCAACTTCTTAACTCTATACCCTCTTCTATCTCTTTAGTCTTCCGAATGAAAGACACCAGCCTGTTGTGATTTAAACGTTTTAGTCATTTTGGTGCCATAAAGTGGTTGGATTTGCGGTCATACAACTTTGATTTTCCTTGGATTGATTATTGCTTCTGTGGGATGGGTCATATTCCACATTTTTCCCTTCATCTTAACCTAACAAACCTTGGTTTAACTTGTTCTCATACTTGTAATTAATTCAGGAATTACCATCGACTTTAAACTCGAGAAATTTGCAATTTATATTTCATCCCAGATTCGCTGAAAATCTATTCTTTGTAACACTATAAAATATTTTCTCCATAGAAAGTAGAAATTCCAATAATCTTTCTGGTTTCTCTTTTTCACTTTAACTGCTTTTTCCTCTTTCCATCTTCTGGTATCCTCCGACAGCATAACTGAACTATTTGCACATACCTTTGCCTCTATTTCAACCTTAGACAAATCCAGACTTATTTCACCTCCTATAATCCCGTCCAACTCATTTGTGCCTAATATTGTAATATCTAAAGACGTTATTTCTGCTCTCTCCGAGCTTAACCTAAGAGGGCATATGGGTATGATGTGTATCCCCCTACATATTATCTCAAAACTTGTACTTCTGAGCTAGCACCCTCCCTTGGTAAACTATTTCGTCTTTCTACTTCGACCTTCCTTTGCTGCTGGAACATGCGCTTATTCAGCCTGTGCCGAAAAAGGACACTTCTTCTTAACCCTTTATCTGTCGTTCTATTTCTTTAAATGTTTTTCTTTTTTTCAAATCTATCCTTTACTGGAAGATTTATAAACATCAATTATCTTCATTCTCTGCTCTCTCGACTTTTGCTCTCCTACTTTTTCGACATTTCGGGGAATCTTTTGTTCTGGCGCTATACATTTCGAAAACCTTAAATAGGGTGTGATACAAATCTCTTGATTTCTAAACTTTCCGTTTTCAATGTCTATCTCTCTCTGTTGCTCAGATTTTCTGCCCGGTCGTTTTTTTAGCAGATGTAAAAGACCCGTTCATCCTTTAAATTAATATCCCCAACTCTTTTTCTACTTTTCATTAGTGACCTCTATTCATCACCGATTACTTCACCTTTCAATAAATCTCTCGTCTTGAAAGATGTCCCACCCAACAATAATCGATGGTAGGAGGGTGGCTTTAGAGCAACTAAACTGATCTCAAATTTCTAGTTTGAGCTGAGAAAACATGGTGATTTTCAATGCCTCAAAAACTCAGTATCTTCATCTTTCTATATACTCGACATAACGTTCCACCCAACTATGATGTCTTAGCAAATACACAACACGAGGCTTTCGTCTGTCCTTCATTTTTTTTTCCTGTTGATCTCTATTGGAAGGATCACATTATTTCTCTTTCTAAACAAGTTTAGAGGTTGGGTGTTCTGAGGCACCTTCAAAATATTTTCACAACACCTCAGTTGCTTGCTCTTTAAAATGGTATCGTTCTCTGTTTGTGGCATGATTCTTACATCTGGGGTATTTCCACTCATACAATCTCCTTGAAAAGTAGGAATCTAGGGCTTTTTGTCTTATCAGCTGCTTCGCTCGCTCTCACTAAGTCTTTCCAGTCTCCTTCTGTCGGATCAATTTTTGCTTCACTCTCTATACTATCGCTATTACAACGGACTCTACTTTACTGAACTTTTCAGTCGTATAACTTATTTTTGAGAAGGACTTGTGCTACATTCCTCTCTGCACCGTCACATCCTTTCTATGTCAAACTCTCTGACCCCAGACTTAACCGCCATGCTCAATCCTTCATGTACTTCTGGCACTGGAGCTCCCTTTATATATTTCCCAACTTCCTTTGACCTGAACACCATCAAACTTTGTGTATCGGGACATGTAGGCCTTTAATTTCACCCTTTTTTGAAAATTTTCAAATTTGTGATAATTGGTAGGCCTTTGCCCTTATATATATATATATATATATATATATATATATATATATATATATATATATATATATATATATATATTATATATATATATATATATATATATATATATATATATATATATATATATATATATATATACAGAAAATATTAGTAGACGAAGATGATGTACCGTGTACAAGAGTGAAACCTGAATCTGGTGAAGTTACATGGATCTTGGATACCGGAGCTGCCAAAAACTTAGAGTAGAAGAAAATAAATAATATGCTGTAGTAAGAGGTGTTGAGGCGAGAAAATGTAACTACCAACCACTACTGAAAGTCCAACTCTCACAACTCTTCTGGTTCCATCTTTGTTTATATATATATATATATATATATATATATATATATATATATATATATATATATATATATATATATATATATATATATATATATATATATATATATATATATATATATATATATATATATATATATATATATATATATATATATCAAATGTTCTTCAAGATAGGTCTTTTATTATTGTTAGTTTTAGTTTATGGCATTATTATTAGTGATAATAATAATAGTAGTAATAATTTTATTATTGCAATTTTAATGTTACTACTTGCTTTATTAATCTTGCTTTATATTTTGCCTTTAATATATAACCACAAGATTCAGTTGATGGTTACCATGATCATTATTAGAATTATTATTAAAAATGCAATGGATGTTTATAAAGAATAATAATACTCCTTCTGGTAATGAAGTTAACTTGGTATGTAGATATTTAGGGGTATTGTTGGGGTATATTTCGGCTTTGGCCTTTTCCTCTTGCATTTTTCCCAATACATAATATTTTAGTTGATATCATTTATTGGTTAAAAATGACACAAGTCAAAAATTGTTTATGTTATGTTACTGAACTCTCGGTATAATATATATATATATATATATATATATATATATATATATATATATATATATATATATATATATATATATATATATATATATATATATATATATATATATATATATATATATATATATATATATATATATATATATATATATATATATATATAGTCTAGTTTTAAACATTCATTAGTTTCTTCTCTTGCTGATGTGAAACAATGAGGACATACACTATAGAGTTTATTTAGAATAGATATAATGTTATTCCAATTATTAATATTTTGTATTAGATATTTTTAAAGATGTATTTTTTATGTAGAAATTTAATTTATCACTAAGATTTTTTAGAATTTGTAAAGTTATTACAAATTATGGATCATCAATTTATACCAATTTACTAAACAGTTTTAACAGTTCTAAATAAACTGTTAAAACTTTTACAAATATTAGGTTCAAATTATAAATTTCATTCATTAGCCTCTTAAATTAATAAGTATTTTGAATAATTTTTAGGTACTTCTTGAAATTTTTAATTATAACTTTACTACACTTTATTAGAGTGTTAAAACTCTATAATGATACAACAAATAAAAATAAAAGATCAAACCTTACTTCTGTCAGGAGTTATCGTACGTGGTTTAAGTATTTTAAATACGATAGAGATAAAATTATGAAACAAATCTTGACCACAATAGAAAACTATTTTTATTATGCTACACTTCTTTAAAATACTTTAAATACATTTTGAAAATTATTTGCCTTAATATCGAAACTAGCGATCGCACATTCCTAATTTTTGGACAATTTTTATTGTAAATTACAAGAGTTTGATAGTTTAAAATGGGGAACAATATATGTGATATCTTGTGATAATACTCATAGACTTTTTTAAGAGAGTATTCATATATACTTATCCCAGTTTTCTAGACCATTTACATTTATAAAAATTAATAGTTATATTTTTACAAGCAAGTTTATGTAGTTTTTTCAGTTTATGACTGTTACTAGTTTGTTTTTGTTTTTTTTATATCATCTTTGTTGTATTGAAACATTTCTTTTAAAATGCTTTTAATTTATCCCTATTTTATAGTAAGTAATAAAATTATGTAAAGTTTGTGAGAATTTTTTTTAGTGTTCAAACTACCAACATTATTTTTCTAGGAGGAATTTGTGAAGGCTCAAAAGAAAATGAATGTATGCCATAAATGTGAGGAAGAACTTTTTTCACGAGCGGAAAAATTGATGACTTAGTTCCGCCATGTTAATTAGGTTCGTGTGTTTCGGATTCACTTTAATAGACTATGCGTAATTATGGAGATTGGTTATTTGAATGATGAAAATTTAAGTGGAAGACGAACTATTCAAAGAAATTGATGACCTTATTAATCGAAATAGACCCTTGTGACTTCAAGCTGTCTTTTTTTTTTTTTTTATTATTATTGAGCTGTTGAAGACCGAAATTCCGAGTATTAGTAATGTTTGAGAGCTTTAAAATTCTGCAACTAAACATTCCAAATATATATATATATATATATATATATATATATATATATATATATATATATATATATATATATATATATATATATATATATATATATATATATATATATATATATATATATATATATATATATATATATATATATATATATATAATATCAAACATGGTGTTCACGGAATGAAATTGTATAATTAATTTAGTTGTTTCTCTGGAGTTTGGTGTTTTAGTCATTTCTTTAAAGGAAAAAATATTTAAAGTTAATCCTTAATGATGCAGTGTCAATCTTGTATTTTTTTCGAGAATAGAATAACTATTCTAGATAACTATGCACAATGTGACTAGACACTGCACAAGATTTAGGAAAAAATTAGTAACTTTAAAACCATTTTTAGATCAAATAAAATTTAATTCCTATTGGGGTATTAAAAAGCTTAAGGGAGACCAAATAGTTTCAGAAAAGAAGGTATAGATGTTCAGAAACTAGCTAATAATGTGCGAAAACATGTTATCCATTCTCCAGTTCTATACACAGGTTGTTGTTTGCATCAGATTCAATTTCTACACGGTGTTTTATATGTTATATATGTTTTAAACTGTAAATCAAGGATTAATTCTATCGTCTAAATTTTAGGAAGAGAATCGATTTTGTCGGCAAAGCACGTATATACAATTTCCCGTCCATTTCAAGTCATTTTAATATTACTGTTGGAAAAGAAGGCAAGTATACGTTTCCTCCTTGATTTATCACCCATGAGAGGTGGTTATTTTAATAATCTAGCCCAAGATGCATAGTGTAAATAGCTGGCCAACCACGTAAGCAGATCACTACAGTGAAGTGATCCTGATTTGTTTGCTCACTGAAAATAAAAATATGAAGCACAGCTATATCATAAAAAGGGACAATCTCCAGTTTGTTCTTTCTGTTGCTCACACATTTCTCTTTCCATACATCTTATCTTCGTTGGTAGAGATATATTGTAAGTTTACAAGTTTTTTTTTTCCTTACCTCGAGTTGCATACCCTTCCAAAAACATCTTGTTTATACCCACGTAATTTTTAGTGCTGCTGCTCGTTTTTTTCTGGGAACTAATCTTGCTTTATAAGATTTAACTTTCCAACATAGTCCATTCTTTCGTCTTGTGTAGGTGTCGTTCCTGATGTTGCTTTCCCTGTGTGCAGTAAACTATTATACACCTAATTCATTACGCAAGTGATTATCGCTCTCTCTCTCTCTCTCTCTCTCTCTCTCTATATATATATATATATATATATATATATATATATATATATATATATATATATATATATATATATATATATATATATATATATATATATATATATATATATATATATATATATATATATATATATATATATATATATATATATATATATATATATATATATATATATATATATAATATAGATATATATATATATATATATATATATATATATATATATATATATATATATATATATATATATATATATATATATATATATATATATATATATATATATATATATCAAAGGTCATTGGTTTCAAAATACTAAAATATCCATTATAAACAATAATATCAATTAAGGAAGAAGGAATATATATTCAAGGGCATCTAAAAGTAGTTTCCTCGTTAAGTTCTACTTTTTTCTACACATTCAAAACTCCGTACTGTCGTTCCACATAACAAAACAACACCGAATTTTCTACATACGCTGCAGAAAATTTCCAAAAAACGTGAGAGGTCCTGATTCCATTCAAAATACTGCTAAAAGACAAAATTTGACTAAACATACTAAATAAAAATTTAAATTTTCTATCAACATTTTTTACTCAGGCATAAAATAAAACTATAAACTTTTTAATGTCTTAAATAAAATTATAAGGATTTGTTGAAGGATTTTGATAGCATTCACAAGGTCACCATAATATTCCCAAGAAACCCTTTTTAAAACTTTAAATTTTGTATCTACAAGAGTAAATTATATTTCTTTCCTTTTACTAAAACTGAACCAACATTAACCCATTTATATTATTTAATGTATTTATCTGGTAAAAGACAGTAATAAACTACCTACACTTTACATCTTCACATACAAGAAATAATTCAAACCACCTCTATATTCTTTCATGTTGAAACTCCCCCCCCCCAAAAAAAAAAAAAAAAAAAAAAATGACTTAAGACTATTACACCAAACAAACCATACAGCTAATACTGGTTTTCAAGCTTTAATAAAAGACTTCTACATTGAGCAAATTATACAGCTAAATAATACTTTTCAAACTCTAACAAAACGTATTGCAACATAATATAAAAAGGATTGTATATAAAACACATTTATGTAGTCTACATATACTATACAAATGAATATCAGTTACTTAAAGAGGATTGTCATTGGTAAAGGACATTTCGTAACTTTTGTAAGCTTCCAGCATCTCGTCATCCGACACCGTGTCTTGTAACAACGGTGAAGTAAGTTCTTTTGAGGGAATTTTCCGCAATGAAGTTGAATTTGCTTGTCCTGCAGGGCTAGCGATATTTACCACAGAACTGCAAACAGGGTAATCATTTTGTAGTCCCTTTGCTTCAATCTCTTGTGCCATAGCCACCAACATATCAACATCGTCATCATCAAAAGCGAAAATTATTATTAGTTCTACTGATTGAAGAATTATGCAATGGTGATATTCTCACCTCACAGAGATGATTCCAAGGCGAGGGCAATCCACTACTACTACTACTATTATTACTGATGTTATTATTATTATTATTATTGTTATTAGGCGTTTTGAATATATCTTTATGTTCTTTCTCAATTTCCTCTGCAGCTGCAGCCAATAAATCATCATCATCATCATTATCCAAAGAAGGTAAGATGTCTTCACTAATCAACTTCCATGGCATGGTTTCTAAAGGAAGTTTCCTCTCATTTGATCTAAAGTCTTTACAGTCTGGGTCGTGGCATTTCTGGTAGAAAACACCCGATCGTAAGTTCACGACATACATAACAGAGTTGCTTTTATGCTCTCGTCCAATGTTATTACAATATCGATGACGTTTGTCAATATCAAAAACCAATAATTCACCATCATCAAAATAACGCCAATTTCGAACTAAATTCTCCCCACCCAAGAAATTATTGATATAATTCTGAATCTCAGGGTAAGGGCATGGGCAATTATTAGAAGCATTCCTATCTTCCTTACTGATGGCAAGACTAGACATAGTTTTAGAGGATGCTGTCGTAGTATCAAACCCATATTTAATTGTTTCAATATTTGGTGGAACATACGTCACAAGCGAATCTATAAACCAATTTTCATCTTCATTTTTGTTATGCAAAATGGGTTTGTATTTATTCTCCAAAGATATGACAAGGGGTGAGTCTTTTCTCAATTTAGTTGATCCCAGTATTCGAAAGTTTCTATTTTTACTATAAACGCCTTGATCACAAAATAGAGTTACTGAAGACTCCGTTTTCACAAAAAGTTTTTTGATGTCGAAAACGCTGATATTAGGAATTTTCAATTCTTGCACTTCCCCATTATAAACTTCATTCAAGTACTTACAAATGTCCTTAATGAAGCGGCCAATATGACCATTATTCTCAAAATACAGTTGAGGATGATTGTAAATCAAATGTCTGCTAAATTTCTTATCAGTCGAACTCTCAAGGTCAAGAACATTTTCAGAGTTACAAGTAATACCAAACTTCTGAAATATAAAACTATTAATAATATGAATAAATGTCAAAACCATTTCAGTACCATTAAGATTAGGATTAAATTCCTTTGAATATTCAAGATCAAAATAAAGTTTACAATGACAATTTTCAGGGATAACTTCATAAGTACAGCGATAATGCAGAGGTCTATTCTTAATATTATTCCATAATTTTCTCGGGTGACAAACTAAGAAATTCCTTTTCCCACCTTCCCCTACTGCGACTCCTTCAAATGGCAAACACCATAAGTCCCATTCCATTTTCCTTGGCAAAGTTTAGAGCATTGCTCTGTTTATTATAAACTTTGAATAATTGAGTATATCCCAATATACCAACTGGTTCCATATTTGGTATTGGATTGGATGTGATTATTTCTTTCCTCTTTTCAATTTTTGCTGACTTGGCATACAGAGACTTTTTACTATAAAATAAATTAGAAATATTTGATTGTTGAAAATGACCATCATTCTCCATTTGATCTGAAATATATATATATATATATATATATATATATATATATATATATATATATATATATATATATATATATATATATATATATATATATATATATATATATATATATATATATATATATATATATAATATATATATATATATATATATATATATATATATTATATATGGGACAATTAATCTCATCATCATCTTTCTCAATCGTCAATTTTCTGCCGATGAATTTACATAAATGTGCTTATAAATATCTCTGCTCTACCCTATTCTATTGAGAGTGAAAAGCTGTTTAGTAGAGGGATAAAATGTAATCTCCAAGATAAAATCAAATTATCCCAGAAATTGGAGAAAAGATTATTTCTATATCAATTTAAGAGCTCTAAATTTAAGGTACTAGAATTTTTCATTTCTGCTAATGTTCTCATATATTAAAATTTTTCAAATCAATGTTCTCAAGATAATACAGGGTGTTCCACTTGCTCCTTGGGCCCAGAAATGCGCTTATAGATATCAAATTACTAGTCATAATTAATAAAATTTACCATTAGAACATTAGAAAAATAGACATTTATTAGCCACACAGGCCTATCGAGATTGTCCCAGTCAAAACAAATAATTAATGGTAATACTAATACATGCAATAAAGACTAGGTCTATCCTACTCCTAGTTATCAGTTCATTCATGCAAAGTAAGAAAAATAAAACTAATCCCCTACATATATATTTAGTAAATCTAACTAATGACATTATACAACTAATTACACATGCAACATGCAATGAACCAATACCCACTACAAAACTGCCAGTTAGTCTTGGTCACAAGCTGATCTAAAATTCATAGGCTATACAAGCTGGTCCAAAAATTCATATATACCTGCTAATTTGACTTAGTCAAGTTATACTATATGATACCTAAATCACCAATATTTATATCTATTTAGCCCCCTCTTAAATGTTGCAAGAGAATTACAGTCAACAATCTTCTGTGGCAAACCATTTCAAAAATTAACAACCCCATGAAAGAGTATTTTCTTAGATCGAGATGACATTGACTGACAACTTTTTAATTTTATCATCTCCTCTAGTTTTCTCTTCCATGGTCCACTATTAAGTATTTTTCAATCTCCCTATTACTGCCAATGCAAATATTTTGTAAACTTCTATCATATCCCCTCTGAGAAATCTCCTTTCAACCAAGAACATTTCTTCTAGCTTGAAGCCAGAAATCATCCTTGTTGCTCGACATTGTACTCTCTACAGCATAATGATCTTTTCTTAAATGAGGAGCCCAAACTTGTGCACAATACTCTAACTAACCTAATATAGCTTGCTTATAACCTCTTTGCTCTTATAAACTACATTGTGATTTATTATACCTAACATCTTATTAACTCTATTCCTTGCTTCCAAACACTGATCACCCACTTTCAAATTACTATTAATAATCACACCTAAATCAGTTTCTTGGTCCACAGTCTCTGCCAATCCTCATTCATATCATAAATCCTTCATTCAAGTAATCTACATGAAATACCTTACTTTTTTAACTATTAAAATTCATTTGCCACTTATCTGCCAATCCAAGGAGTCTCTCTATGTCACCTAGAAGCTTTATACACCCATCATTACTCCTTACAGAGGTAACCACTTTGGTATCATCTGCAACTTAGAAACTTTACATTTAAGACCTTGTCTAAATCATTTATATATATGAAGCACAGAACCCTGTGGGAACCCCACTCTTCACTATTTCCTTTAACAACTTATTTTCATTCAGTAGCACACATTGCCTCTGTTCTTCAACCACTCTTTAATCCATTGTGCACAATTGTGAGAAAGAAGAGGACAGAGCAAGAATAACATTCAAAAGGTAGTTATTTAGTAGTTTAGCTTTTTTCTTAGATTAGTAAGTAGCATACAGGCCACCTTCTAAATTATTCTGCTCTCAAGGTTGCCCAATTTTCTTTCTGTCTGGAGTAAAGTCTGCAATATCCTATTGTTGGAGAAGAATCAGAATTTACAAATGGTGTATGAAAGAGAGATAGAGCAGCAAAAGAAGTTAGAGCAAGTGAATGTGGAATTGTTACGAAAGTTGAAACAAATAGGAGAGTCTGAAACAAATGGAAATGATATATATATATATATATATATATATATATATATATATATATATATATATATATATATATATATATATATATATATATATATGCGGATGTCATATTTTCCAATTTGCGATATGCGGATGTTTTTTGCGGATATGCGGATGCGGATGTTGAATTTTTCGAAGTGCATGCGGATGCGGATGTTAATTTTTCGAAAAGTGCGGATGCGGATGCGGATATGTTTATAAAATGCGGATGCGGATGCGATGAAATATTATAAATATATATATATATGTTATTATATATATATATATATATATATATATATATATATATATATATATAATATTATATATATAATAATATATATATATAATATATATATATATATATATATATATATATATATATATATTATAATATATATATATCACTATCACCTTTCCCACTTTCGTGAGGTGGTGCCCGCCACAATTACCTTACAAACATAACTATTCTTACCTTTCAACGCTTTCACCACCTCCCTCCATCTCTGTCTCCACAAATCTTCTACCCTCGTCTAAACTCAAATTCCTTCCATCAAAATCACTCTCACTCCATCCATCCATCCCCACTTCGGCCTTCCCCTCCCCCTACCCTTCCCCTATCTACATCGGATCTACGTACCTTGCCAACCATTCTGTTCATTCTTCACATATGTCCAAACCATTTTAGCACATCCTCCTCCTCTCTATCAATTACACTCTTCTTCCATTTACACATCTCCCTTATTCTTTCATTTCTAATCCTATCAATCCTTCTCAATTTATTATATCACTCTCAAATCTTTCATCTCAAAGACATTGAAACTTTTTCTCGACCGAGCACTTATCGTCTATGTTTCACACACATACAATACAGAAGGTGAACACATACATTCAAACATTCTTATCTTTATTTCTTTCGAAATTTTTCCTTTCTTCCATACTTTCTTAGGCCCCCAATATTTCATTCCTTCTACCACTCTGTTCTTTATTCCTTTTTCCGTCCCACCCTTACCTTCCACCCAACATTACTAGATATTTGAATTCATTCACCTCCTCAAGTTTCCATTCTCACACTTCTACAAACCAATTCCTCCCTCCACATTTCCTCATCCCCACCTCCAATCCTCATAACTTTATTCTTCGCTGGATTGAATTTCAATCTCGTTGTTTGCACATTTCCCTTCAAACTCTCTCACAAGTATTCTCATCTTTTCTCCAGATTCTGCCACCAACACATGCCGCATCATCTGCAAAAAGTAAAACATTCACTTCACATTCACCCTCCATTTTTCTCAACGTAATACTCTTCCCTTCTCTCTCCATTTTTCTAAGTAAACCATTCATCAATAGATTAAATAACATGGAGATATTACAAAACCCCTGTCTCAATCCCACTCCTATGCTAAACCAATCCGATAGTTCTCTCTTCACCCTCACTCTTGATCTACAATTCGCATATATATTATTATTATATATATAATTATATATATATATATATATATATATATATATATATATATATATATATATATATATATATATATATATATATAAGTGATGGATCGGATGTCATATTTTCTAATTTGCGGATGCGGATGCGCATCGGATGTCGATTTTGGAGAGGTGCGGATGTGCGGATGCGATTTTATAAATATTTAAAATAATGCGGATGCGGATGCGGATGTTGAATGCCGAATGCGGATGCGGATGTTGATTTTTAATGCGGATGTTTCCGCATCCGCGGATGCGGATGCCATCACTAATATATATATATATATATATATATATATATATATATATATATATATATATATATATATATATATATATATATATATATATATATATATATATATATATATATATATATATATATATATATATAGTATCCCCAACTAACATGCCTAAAAGGTATTTAGTGAAGCAACTTTGTCACTTGTCCTAAAATCTTGCGAGAAAGTTCTTTACATAGTTCCTCTTCCTCTCTTTAAGTGAAAACATACCAGTATATATTTTTCCACTTTTTTGATTATGAAAAGTGTTGCCATTTGTAACTTACACTTCATCATTCATTGTGCTTTGTGATATTTTTTTATTGAATTCTCTAGAGGGCTGTTCATTTGGGGTAGTGACATAATAATTCTTAAATTATAGTCGTGAGAAAATTAGAGGCTTCATATTTACTACATTATTACTTTGATATTGAATTTGGTTATTTATTTCCTATAATCATATTGTTCCCTTCATTTATATGACTTCAAAATAAGGTAAAATTTATATTTATTCATTGTATTTCTTTTGCGTCCAAACCCCCTACCTTAAAACTAGGGGTGCACTGATAAGCCAAGTGGCCGATTACCGATTAATCGGCCTTTCATCAATTACTCCTAATAATTTAAATTAATACTGAGAAAAAGCAGTTATCAACATTATTATTAATTACTAATAACTATGCATGTTTTCATTATTAATGTAAATCATTTTTATTGCTTACTTTTCAGATATATAAAAAAAATAAAAATTTAAAATTTTAAAGATATCTCTAGATTCTAGAATCTCGATTATAGAGATATAAATAATTAAATAGTAATTACACTTTACAACGAAAGCAGTATGTCAATCAGTTATTGTTGGAAGTATTTTGATGTTCATCCTAAGGATAAACAATAAATTTATTTTTAAATTATGTAAATCTACCATATCAAGAGGTGGCAAATATGAAAAGAGTTCTACAATGACAAATATGTTGAACCACATTAAGAAATTCAATCAGATGAAGCAAAAGCTGAAACGGATAAGCTGAAAAGGCAATATGATTGGTCACAGCCAAGTACTTCAGAAGCAAGTGCAGCAACTATGAGCCTCCAGTTCAACCAACTATACAATCAGTTTTAGTAAAAGAGTAAAATTTGGAATATTAACGATCACAAGTCCCAAGAGATACATTATTTGATAGGAGACATGATAGCTGTTGATATTCAGCCATATTCTTTAACATCTGACATTGGATTCCAAAGGCTTATTGCAAAACTCTGTCCTAATTACAGAATTCCATCAAGAAAATATTTCACAGACAAAATAATCCCGGATATATTTATGAAAGTAAAAGCAAAAATTCAGACATCGCTCGATGAAATTAGCAGTCTTTCTTTGACCACAGACATTTGGACAGCTTCAACAAATAATGCTCCATTTCTGAGTGTGACATGCCATTGGCTTTCAGATGAGTTTGAACAATGTAGAGCTGTGCTTAGAAGTTGTTCCGTTCCCTGGTTCACATACAGCTGAATTAATAAGTGAACAACTACACATTGTTCTGAATGAGTATAAGATCTCCAACAAAAATTTTCTTGTACTACGAGATTCCGCCGCAAATATGGTTGGTGGTATGAGGAAGTGTGGTGTACAGTCACTATCATGTTTCATACACACATTGCAACTTTCAGTAAATGATTCAATATTTTCGCAAAAGGCTGTGAGCAATATAATTGCAAATAGCAGAAAAATAGTATCACACTTTAATCATTCTTCATTAGCGATTAGCAAATTAACTGAATTCCAGGAGCAGCTTAAAAGGACAAACATAAACTGATTCAACATGTGTCTACTCGCTGGAATTCAACATATAATATGTTGAAAATAAATTTAGAACAGCTAAAAGCTCTTATAATGTATGCTGTTGACAATGTCATTCCAACTTTATCAAGTTACCAATGGAAAATTGTTGAAAAAGTTGTCCAGTTATTAAGTCCATTTGAAGGCATCAGCAAAGAATCAAGTAATAGAACATCAACTATATCAATGATAATCCCTACAATATTAGCTCTCAGATTATTTCTATTAAAAGCTACCAAACATACTAGTGAATTTAGTGGAATTATTTCAACTGTTGAAGAATTCAGTGCATCAACTGAAAAAAGATTTGCATCATACATAAATGAAAAATTTCTGTGCTTGGCTACTTTTCTCGATCCCAGATTTAAATTGAAATTTCAAAAGGATGACATTAAAGAAGACACTATTAAGAAATGGGTTATGGATATTGTAGAACAAACTAGTTTGACAACCTAAACTGGACTTTACGGATAAATGTATGCTAACAAGCCAGTAACTATTCCTAATCTGGCAAATACCAACTCTTTCAACGCCTAAACCAACTACTGAAAGTATTGCATATATAACCATATAAAAATTTATCTCAAAAATATTTTTCAAAAATTTTTACATATAATAAAATTTTTAACTCCAAAACAGATTAAAAAAAAAAAAAATAAATAAATAAATAAACTTTACGCAAATATTTATTTGGAAACCTGGATAAATTTTTTTTTTAAATGTCAACTGTTTTTGAAATTGGATGCAGTATTGTAATATCATCATAGTTGTAAGTCTTGTAATAAAATTATAAAGTTTTTAATGTACAAGTCCTCTTCTGCGACATATTAGGCATCATTTAATTGCTTTTATTATGGTTTGCCTTTTAAGTTTCAATAGATTAAAAGAAAATGTTCAGCTGAACCAAAGTATTACCCAACATAATTTAGTTTTTCTCACAATCCTTTATGGTATTGAGGATTCTGAATATAGTTTAGACTTTCAAGAATCCATTTGTTCGTAGTCTGGCTTAATTGTTTGCATAGGGGAAAATTTGGTATGGGGTGAGGTATTCAAAGTGAATGATGGCTTATACTATGATGATGGCAGCTTTTTCCATATGTTAACTAGGACAATATTGACAGACCCTTGTGGTTTCTAACTGTCTCTGTTTTCTCGTTTTTATGTAAAACAGATATCCAGATTCAATTTGTATACGACTTACAACTTCACAATAGTCAAAGAGTTCATTATTATACTTATACCATCAAAATAAAGATATACATTTTTACTGTGAACAGCTATCATAGTAAAATGCAGTTAAAATGCCCCAGAGTAAATTAAAAGTAAAATAAATTTAAAATGGCTTATTTTTTCTGTGCGGTATTTGGCTAATCCCAAAATTATTATTATTTTTATGGTAATACTTTAGTGAAGGGAGCCCGATTTTTTTTCTCCTACTCATCTATGTAACTACGAATACGAAATGATCCGATTTTTTATATTTTTTTTATTTATTATTTTTTTTTATGGTTAATTAAAAAAATTCGGGCTCCCTTCACTAAGATTTTACCATTATTATTATTATTATTATTATTATTATTATTATTATTATTATATTATTATTATTATTATTATTATTATTATTATTATTCAAGTATCGACTTGTATTTGCATACAGATATTGATATCATCGATGAACCTAAAAGTAAGGGCCGGGTGGGTTTCTTTAATTTTGTCGAACTTTCCAATTTTATTTTCAATCTAGAAAACTGATTTGAGTTTGAACTGTTATAACTTATTTGTAATATGCATTTTAATTATGTTTTCAGTTTCACAACTCTTTATTCCTATGAATGGTTAATTTCATTCACAGAATTTCTTTGGGTAATGTTAATTCAATCTTCTTCGTCTTCATTCACTTCCAGAAAAGTCCTTCTTCCACCCTCTGGATAGGACCAGCATTTTCATCTCCTGGAATCCCTATACCCCAGAAATCGAAGTGTTTCTAGACACAATGGTTTCCAGTATTAGTCTTTGAGTATTATATTCCCAGGTAGGGTTTTCAACATTCAGTGA
>SEYY01018350.1:0-12500 GCA_009176605.1 Armadillidium nasatum
GAACCCAACATACTTGATTTTTTTTACTTCTTATCCTTCTCCTTTACTGTTAACTCTTTCCTCCTCTGGGTTCATCTGATCATCTTCTTATCTCCGTATTTGTCCTGTCTCTCAAGTCTTCCGCAAGAACGGCCCCCGCCCCGGCGAGGAGACGTTTCTGGCAATTCGGTGGCTAACGGTCTGACTTGCGGTTGTACTTCTCTGATTTCCCATGGAATGATTATTGCTTTCGTGGGAGGGGTCCCTCGGAGTGTGCTGAGCGCATAGCCGAGGTGATTCTCTCTGGCATGGAGGCGTACATTCCATATTCTTTCCCTCCTACTTAACCTAACAAACCTTGATTTAACTCTACTTGTTCTCGTGCTATCCGGCGTAGGGATGCTGCCTTCAGAGATTACCGTCGTCTTCAAACTCCTGAAACTCATTCAATTTATATTTCATCCCGGAATCGTGCAAAATCTATTCTTCGAGATACCAAAAACTCTTTTCTCCGCCGCAAATGCAATAATCTAGTGCGTGCGCTCATTCAACCTGTGCCGAAGAAGGGGGACCCCTCTCAGCCCTCTAACTATCGTCCTATTTCTTAAACCTCCGTTCTTTCTAAAGTTTTCGAATCTATCCTTAACAGGAAGATTTGGAAACATCTCAATTCTTCTAATCTTATCTCTGATCGCCAGTATGGCTTTCGTAAAGAACGTTCTACTGGTGATCTTCTTTCCCTACTTTCTGACTCTTGGTCCTCCGCTCTTCGGGGTTTCGGTGAATCTTTCGCTGTGGCGCTAGACATATCGAAAGCTTTCGATAGAGTCTGGCACAAAGCTTTGATTTCCAAACTTCCCTCTTTCGGAATCTATCCTTCTCTCTGTGACCTTCTCTCTGAATTTCCTTTCCTGGTCGTTCTATAGCAGCTGTTGTAGACGGCCACCGTTCTTCCTATAAATCTATAAATAGTGGTGTTCCTCAAGGATTCTGTCCTATACCCAACTCTTTTTCTAATTTTCATTAATGATCTTCTCTCTATTACTACGTCTCCTATACACTCCTATGCTGATGACTCCACCCTTCATTATTCCTTTCAATTTGAAAGACGTTCCTCCCAATAGCAGTTGATAGATTCAAGAAGGATGGCCTTGGAGCAACTAACCTCTGATCTTTCTCGTATTTCAAATTTGGGCAGAAAAAACATGGTCGTTTTCAATGCCTCAAAAACTCAATTCCTCCATCTTTCCACTCGACACAATCTTCCACACAACTATGATACCTTCTTCCAAAGCACTCAACTCAAACCTTCATCTGTTCTCAATATTCTCGGTGTTTCTTTTTCTCGTGATCTTTCTTGGAAAGATCACATTACTTCTCTCTCTAAGCAAGCTTCTTAGAGGTTAGGTGTTCTGAGGCGCTTTCGTAGTTTTTTTACGCCACCCCAGTTGCTTGTTCTCTATAAGGGTGTTGTTCGCCCCTGTATGGAGTACGCCTCGCATATCTGGGGTGGTTCCACACATACAGCTCTTCTTGAAAAGGTGGAGTCTAGGGCTTTTCGTCTTATCAACTCTCTCACTCTTACTAACTCTCTCCAATCTCTTTCTTCCCGTCGAATTGTTGCTTCACTTTCTCTATACTATCGTTATTACTTTGGACATTGCTCTTCTGAACTCTCACGTCGCATACCTCCTCCATTGAGAAGGGCTCGTGCGACACGACTTTCTACACAGTCTCATCCTTTCTCTGTCCAACTCTCCGACCTCAGACTTAACCGCTATGCTCACTCTTACATGAACTCTACTGGTAAATTCTGGAACACACTCCCTTTATCTGTTTTCCCAATTTCCTTTGACTTGCACACTTTTAAACGCCATGTATCGGGTCAGGTCGGACATTAGCGATTAGATACAGAATGTTCCCCAACTCTGGTGGATTATGGTAGGCCTTTGGCCTTTGCCCACCAGAGGAGACAAAAAAATAATAATTATATATATATATATATATATATATATAATATATATATATATATATATATATATATATATATATATATATATATATATAATATATATATATATATATATATATATATATATATATATATATATATATATATATATATATATATATATATATAATATATATATATATATATATATATATATATATATATATATATATATATATATATATATCACAGCAATTAATTAATGCTAGGAGAGTGACCTTGTAGTAGTCATCTTTTCGCTGAGGGGAGAGAAAATGGGAATTTTCAATCACCAAAACTCTGATCCTCCATCTTTCTACTCGATACAACATTCAATGCAATTCTGACATCGCCATTCAAACTTTCGTCTGTCCTTAAATATTCTCGCTATTTCTTTTTCTCGTAATCTTTCTTTAAAGGATTACAATACTTCTCTATGAAAACAAGCTTCTATGATGTTTAATGTTCTGGACTCCTTTGAAATTTGTTTACTTTTCACAGGTGTCCTGTTTTCACTGTATGGAGTACGTTTCACACATCTGGGATAGTCCCACTCATGTGCTCTTGAAAAGATAGAATCTAAGTCTTTTCAGTTCTTTCACACTAATTCTCTCCAAACTCTTTGCGCACGTCAAATTTCTGTTACTTTCCATTCTATCGCTCATTACAACAGCACTGCTCTTTTGATCTCTACTATCGCATACCTCCTTCAATGAAACAGGATAGTGAGACACGTCTTTCTACAATCTATTTCATTTTTCTGTCGAGGAAATTTCGAGAGGAAATAAGGAAGGTGGAATAAAGATTGTAACTTAAACTCTTCTGTCATGATACCTTGAAAATATGAACAATTTCAATTATATAATATATATATATATATATATATATATATATATATATATATATATATATATATTATATATATATATATATATATATATATATATATATATATATATATATATATATATATATATATATATATATATATATATATATATATATATATATATATAATATCTGACAAACAGATGATTATCGCAGGATACATCAACTTCGGTGCGATGCGCACCAGAGGCCGCACCACGCACCGCACCGCATCGCACCGTTGATTTTCCTTTGCGCACTGCACCGCACCGCATCGCACCGTTGATTTTCCTTTGCGCACTGCACCGCACCGCACTTTTATTTTTTCTTTCGCACCACACCGCACCGCACCGGGTTGCTGCAAATGTGTTGCGCACCACACCGCACCACGCACCGCACCGCACCGCACCTGGTGCGTCGGCCAACCTAGTTTGGAACATAATCTTAGCTGTGTTTGGAATAGTGATGGATCGGATGTCATATTTTCCAATTTGCGGATGCGGATGCGGATGCGGATGTTGAATTTTGGAGAAGTGCGGATGCGGATGTTGAATTTTCGAAAGTGCGGATGCAGATGCGGATGTTGAATTTTCGAAAGTGCGGATGCGGATGCGGATGCGGATTTTGAAATTTCGAAAATGCGGATGCGGATGCGGATTTTGATGCGGATGTTAATTTTGATGATGCGGATGCGCGGATGCGGATATATATATATATATATATATATATATATATATATATATATATATATATATATATATATATATATATATATATATATATATATATATATATATATATATATATATATATATATATATATATATATATATATATATATATATATCACTATCACCTTTCCCACTTTCGTGAGGTGGTGCCCGCCACAATTCCCTTACAAACATAACTATTCTTACCTTTCAACGCTTTCACCACCTCCCTCCATCTCTGTCTCCACAAATCTTCTACCCTCGTCTAAACTCAAATTCCTTCCATCAAAATCACTCTCACTCCATCCATCCATCTTCACTTCGGCCTTCCCCTCCCCCTACCCTTCCCCTATCTACATCGGATCTACGTACCTTGCCAACCATTCTGTTCTCTTTCATTCTTCACATATGTCCAAACCATTTTAGCACATCCTCCTCCTCTCTATCAATTACACCCTTCTTCCATTTACACATCTCCCTTATTCTTTCATTTCTAATCCTATCAATCCTTCTCAATTTATATATCGCTCTCAAATCTTTCATCTCAAAGACATTGAAACTTTTTCTCGACCGAGCACTTATCGTCTATGTTTCACACACATACAATACAGAAGGTGAACACATACATTCAAACATTCTTATCTTTATTTCTTTCGAAATTTTTCCTTTCTTCCATACTTTTCTTAGGCCCCCCAATACTTTCATTCCTTCTACCACTCTGTTCTTTATTCCTTTTTCCTTCCCACCCTTACCTTCCACCCAACATTACTAGATATTTGAATTCATTCACCTCCTCAAGTTTCCATTCTCACACTTCTACAAACCAATTCCTCCCTCCACATTTCCTCATCCCCACCTCCAATCCTCATAACTTTATTCTTCGCTGGATTGAATTTCAATCTCGTGTTTGCACATTTCCCTTCAAACTCTCTCACAAGTATTCTCATCTTTTCTCCAGATTCTGCCACCAACACATTCCGCATCATCTGCAAAAAGTAAAACATTCACTTCACATTCACCCTCCATATTTCTCAACGTAATACTCTTCCCTTCTCTCTCCATTTTTCTAAGTAAACCATTCATCAATAGATTAAATAACATGGAGATATAACAAACCCCTGTCTCAATCCCACTCCTATGCTAAACCAATCCGATAGTTCTCTCTTCACCCTCACTCTTGATCTACAAATCGCATATATATATATATATATATATATATATATATATATATATATATATATATATATATATATATAATATATATATATATATATATATATATATATATATATATATATATATATATATATATATATATATATATATATATATATATATATATATATATATATATATATATATATATATATATATATATATATATTAGTGATGGATCGGATGTCATATTTTCTAATTTGCGGATGCGGATGCGGATGTCGAATTTTAGAGAAGTGCGGATGCGGATGTTGAATTTTTGAAAGTGCGGATGCGGATGCGGATGTTGAATTTCCAAAAGTCGGATGCGGATGTTGAATTTTCGAAAATGCGGATGCGGATGTTGATTTTTGTGCGGATGCTCTGCATCCGCGCATGCGGATGCGGAAGCGGATGCCATCACTAGTTTGGAACTAGTTTAAAAAAATGTAACACAACATGACATAATAAGCTTTTAAATGTTGCCAATTAGTTATTTTAAATTATTTTTAATTTTATATTGAAAATTAAGTAAGGTGTCGATAACGTTTAATCAACTATAAAAAAAACTCTGCTCTCCCTATCAGGAAAGCATTTTATAATAAAATAAAAACGATTCTATATTCTCCTTGAAAGTTCATTAGTACTGTACTAAATACTTCGTGAAAAGTTGCCAAATAGTCATAGTTTTTCTTTAAATAATAGTTGCCAGTTTACCCCTTGAAATTTGGGATACATTACCAAAAAAATTTCCTCTGAAGTGATAACAGATAATGCAGTGATATCTTTTATGATAAAGAATTAGTAAAGGCTAGTGAGAAGTACGTTATACTTAATTTTGTTTTCAAAAATCTTGAAAAACACAGTGTTTTCGTCATATTTATGTGGAGTCAAGGTAAATATATTTTCAAATTTATATTATAAATATATACAACTCTTATTTTATGTATTTAAATCTTCTTCTTTTGTTCTTTCGTTATAATAGGCCTATATCCACATTTCCGCAGTAAATTTAATATTTTAATGTTCATAATTATGGTTAACGGATGTATAGGAAAATGAAAATATTCCACCGTATGTTCGGAGGAACACCATGTGCAACTCTCTCTCTCTCTCTCTCTCTCTCTCTCTCTCTCTCTCTCTCTCTCTCTCTCTCTCTCTCTCTCTCTCTCTCTCTCTCTCTCTCTCTCTCTCTCTCTCTCTCTCTCTCTCTCTCTCTCTCTCTCTCTCTCTCTCTCTCTCTCTCTCTCTCTCTCTCTCTCTCTCTCTCTCTCTCTCTCTCTCTCTCTCTCTCTCTCTCTCTCTCTCTCTCTCTCTCTCTCTCTCTCTCTCTCTCTCTCTCTCTCTCTCTCTCTCTCTCTCTCTCTCTCTCTCTCTCTCTCTCTCTCTCTCTCTCTCTCTCTCTCTCTCTCTCTCTCTCTCTCTCTCTCTCTCTCTCCTATATATATATATATATATATATATATATATATATATATATATATATATATATATATATATATATTATATATATATATATATATATATATATATATATATATATATATATATTCTGTGAAAAAACTATTCCGTTTGTATGCCTCTGATTTTAATATTCTATTTGTACTCTCTTCAAATTTGCTCCTTTTACATCTAGAATTGCCTCTCTTTTTTTTTTCCTGATTTTAATCTTGCTAAAAGTGAATTTAACTTTTGCAATGGGATCGCCTCAACCTTGTTTTGAAATGTAAAAATTTCTCTTCCACAAAACTCTCTCTCAAAGACACCTTTTAATTTTTATTTTTTCGAATCCAAGGATATAAGCCTTTTATTATTATTATTATTATTATTATTATTATTATTATTATTATTATTATTATTATTATTATTATATTTGCAACGCAACGTTGGTTATCTTCATTTTCTATATAGGCATTTAACACCAAGAGGTGACAAAGTGGAACTGGTCGGTTGTATTTACCATTACTTATATAATATATATATATATATATATATATATATATATATATATATATATATATATATATATATATATATATATATATATATATATATATATATATATATATATATATATATATATATATATATATATATATATATATATATTATTATTTTTTTTTTCAGATTAACGATTACCTGTTCAAAGGAAATTTTTATTGATTGTAAATTATATTAATTATTTTTGTGAAATTAAAATGTTTCACTATTAGACAAGAGTAACACACAGCAAATGAAAATTTACTTAGAACTTCATTGCATTGTTGTTTGCTAAAACTAAGCAAAAGTTTGAAACTTTTCTACAATCAAACTCTGTTCTTTCGTTTTGATCAAGATGGATTACATCTTATCATGCCCAATTTGCACTTTTGAATATAAAAGAGATTCTGTGACTCCCGTAATATTGGATTGTGGACATACGTTTTGTTCAGGTTGTATAAAAGAACTTGAAACAAACCCCACTTGTCCTAATTGTCGATCAAATATTGATAGAGAATATCCATGGAACTTTCCTATCAACTATTCACTATTAAGTTTAATTGAAGAAAGCCAATCAATAAGTAAATTAAATATCGATATAGTGTATCGAATTAAAAATTTAAAAGAAAAGTATTCTATTAGAAAAGATGTCCTGAATAATGAAAAGGGTAAAATTTCTAAGAATTTGAAAATGATTGACGATGAATTACAAAGACTAGAAAGCATGGAACATTGTTACTTTGATGGAAATTCAGGAATAGAATTGAAAAAACAATTGCACAAAATGGAAGAAGAATATCAACAATTTCCTCTTAATAATCTTCTACATTTCGAAGAGCTTGATCATTATGCAAGTTTTTCAAAGAAAAAAGAGGGAACCACCAAAGCCCTTCTACGTGAGGTAAGACATTAATTTGTAAATTCTATACAAATATTAATTTTTTAACATATCAGCTAGTTTAATACCTAGTACCAAATTAAGATTGAAGTTTAATTTATAATTTTGTCTGATAAATATTATTCTAAATCCAATATATAATTTAATAAAATATTTTTAAAGGTCTGTTTAGTGCAAAGATAAAAAGATAATAGAGGAATAATACAAGGCAGAGTAAATATGAAAATGAAAATTGAGAAAACAGCTAAGGGGTATTCGAAGCTGTAGTAATATTATGAATCACGTGGTTAGTAAAAAGTATATTGTTAAATGGAGTGAATTGTGGATGTTGTCTAATTGGTTAATTGTGTGTGAAAAAAAGATAAAAGTTGAGGTATTTGCGACAGTTATTTGGTATAAGGAAACCGCAGGGGAAGAGGCGATGGAGAAGATGAATTATTCTGGATTGAATTTTTAAAAAAAATTTCGTAAATGAAATTAAGTGAAAAATTCTCTTCATCTCGAAATGAGGTAAAGTGAAAGAAAATGTTAGTGAAAAGTATGAAAATCGAAATGAAATATTGGTAAAGATTACAAAGGTATAGGCGAGTGCTTTTGTATAACGAATTGAAAGCTTTTAATTAAAAGAAAAGTTAGTTAAGATATCTTGATAGAGAAGCATTGAAAAAAATATAAGGAAAGCAAAATAAAATATTGAAAGATTTCATAAGATGACTAAATTCAGAAGAAAGGTAAGTGCAAGAATATATAGGAAATTATGGTACGAAAAAACTAAGCCTACTTTTGAAAAGAAATAAATAAACATCACATAACATTGAAAGGGTGTGAAGCTCTTTCTCGAGTTCCGAGTTTGGACTTTTTTGTACTGAATTATATTTATGTTGAAGACGAATTAATTCCTTTAAATCTATTAATACTGACTAATTCGGAACATTTTGTAGAGTTAAAAAATGCTGCAAAAGTTAAAATTTTAATTAATAAAAACAAGTGCAAGATAATTTTAAAACATTAATGAAAAGAGAAAACGGAGAGCAGGTTTCAATAGACAATATATATATATATATATATATATATATATATATATATATATATATATATATATATATATATATATATATATATATATATATATATATAATATATATATATATATATATATATATATATATATATATATATATATATATATATATATATATATATATATATATATATATATATATATATATATATATATATATATATATATATATATATATATATATATATATATATATATATATATATATATATATATATATATATATATATATATATATATATATATATATATATATATATATATATATATATATATATATATATATTATATATATATATAATTAAGATATTAAATTATTTATTTATATTAAGTTTGGAGAGGTGATGTTAGTATGAGTGAGAAGTTGGTCATATGAAGTTGGTCATAGAATAAGAGAAGGTGTTAGATGGTTTGAGGGATATTTGGAATAGAGGAAGGTTACCAAGGGAGGTGAAGGTAAGAATGTTTGAGAAATGCTGTATACCTGTGGTTATGTATGAGAGAGAAGTATAGAGGTTGAACGCTAGAAAGAGGAAAAAAATAGAAGTTTTCGAAATGAAAGGTCTGAGAGCGGTTTGTGGAGTTTGTAGAAGAAGATAGAGTCTTGGTTAGAAAGAAAGAGTCTGAGATGAGCTTGGTGTGTTGTTAGAGATGGTTTTGTTTAAAGATGAATGAAGAATGAATGGCTAAATGGTAATTGTTTCAGAAGTGGAGGGCTTAGAAGAAGGTAGGGGGAGAACCGAGGGGAAGCTTGGATGAGTAATGTCAGGGAGCTGTTAAAGGGATAGAGGAAAGAATTTGACAGAGGTGATTGGATGAAGAGGATAGGAAAAGATTGGTGAAGGGGTGAGTGTTGGAATGGATGTGGCCTACGATAGACATAACGATTGTAATATATATATATATATATATATATATATATATATATATATATATATATATATATATATATATATATATATATATATATATATAATATACCGGGGCCCCGGCCCCGGCTAAAAATCAGGGAAAACCGGGGTTTGCTAAAAAAATTATACTTAAGGGGACCAGTTTCAAAATTTTTTTTTTTAATTTTCAGCCGATTCTGCTGAAACTTTCAGTGTATATAAATTTTTTACCGGTAAGAAAAGTCCATTTCTAGCGTTTTCCCGAGTCTATTACGGTTAAAAAAAATTTTTTTTTTTTTTTTTTTTTTTTTGGAAATTTGACCCTTTTTTTTTTTGAAAATGACCTTCTAACTTTAAATTAAAAACTTCCACTTTTTGGAATGAGAACAAGTTAGATTTTATTCAAAATTTATGGGATACATAATTCTTTCTTTTGTTCCCACAATTCTATATAACTTTAAAAAATAATTTTGGTTTCGAGATATAGCCTTCAAAAAGGTCATTTTTGACCAAATTTCAAAAATTCCCAAAGTTTGAGAGGCTATATCTCGCTTCAAAAAATGCACTAAAAAAATGTTGTTGCCCTGTCCTTCTAAACAATATCTACAAATAAAAAAATTTGTAGGTAGCGTTTTTTTTAAATAATTTTTTTCTCCAGAAGGGTACGATTTTTGCAAAAAAAATTTCAAGTGCTTATAACTTTTTTCTAGACGTGATATCAAAAATCTATTCCCACCAATGCAAGAAATTTGGGCTAAGATTATTCAGTTAAATTTTCAGCTTATGTGGACCAGTGGTTTGACCCAGTTATTCATTTTTTTCAAATTTGGGTCCAAATAACTTTGAAACCGTTATAGACTCAAAAAAATACTCGAAATCAACTCAGAACTTCGTGAAAAAATGCATATACTTGAAAATTTCAGCTCAATCAGTTAAATAATAAAAAAAATTTCAAACAAAATATAAGAAAATTAAGATTTTTTTCTTTTCTGTTTCTTTTGACCGCTCCTTTTCTGCTAGTGAATGTTCATCTTTGTGTTTTGATTTTAGATACTCCATAAAGATTTGGTTGAAAATTTTTTACTTGTGGCAGCCGGAGGTTCTCTTCTAATTTTCTGACTGCAGATGTTAACATTTAGCTATTTGACCACATTGTAAAGTACTCCAATACTACAGAAGCTGATCTTTTAGCCATATTGACTGAAAGTATAAACAAAATAATAATTTTGAAATAATGTAGCTAAATGATACAAGTTTGATACATAGCAATAATAATATGTATAAATAATTAATTGATAATTTTTATTTTACATTTTCTCAAACTTTACCTTAGGGTATGTAATCAAATTTTTATTAAATTTTTAATTTTTTTTTTTTTTTTTTTAATTTTTTTTATTTTTTTCTATAAATTTTTCTGGGAGAAATGCGTATAATCATTAATTTAAGTTAATGTTGGCTATTCTTATTAAATTAAATTCTCAATTCATATTTTATTTATTTATTATATATATATATATATATATATATATATATATATATATATATATATATATATATATATATATATATATATATATCGACTGTTCTATGCGTATATGGATGTCATTGGAATGAAATATGGTGAAGTAAGATGAATAAAGAATTCAGAAAGAAAAGAGAAGATTAAGAAACGTGTAAGAAATATTCAGAGAGTTTCAGCATATATGAATGAATTTCAATTTTAATTAACAATTTAAAAATTTTAAAATTAAAATTCATAATTATTCGGCATGGAACCAATTCTAGAACTGAAGCCACAAAATGTATTTCAATCACTACACACATGAATATTTCCAAATTACTGATGCTTTTTGATGGTTACGACATTTAAGAGAGAAAAAAAAAAGCGCTAATTTCAAACCACCAACTGCCTTTTATTTTATCCTTGATTTATCGTCATTACGTATAGAAAATATAGCAGGGGCAAGGAAGAGATTGCAATAGGTTTGACGACTAATAAAAGAACATCGAACCAATATAAATGTTCGGGAAAAGATGGGTAGGAGAGTGATGTTAATAGTAGTAGTAGTTGATATTTTTGCCTTATGGATGTGAAGCTTCAACTCTAAACATAAAGCAAAGGTCATGTAAATAAAGTTTGGCATAAAGCACCACCATTTGTGGTGGATAGGTATTGTGTTGCAAGATAAAGATTAGGAAAATATGCGATGACGGTGCTGGGTGGTATGAACATGTTTTTAGGACAAATAAAAAACTGAATAACTAAGATGAGCATCAAGTGGAAGGATAGAATGTAATATAGCAAGGGTAAATCTAACAGATGGTGTTCAATAGTGATTAAGAGCTATTAAATAGCCAAAGGTGTTAATATAGATGAATAAGAAAGTTTGACAAAAGAGTCAAATGTAGGAGGTTATTTTGTGGAACATATCTTGAAAAAGTACGATTAATTAAGGATATTCTGAATTAGGAATTGATAACCTCCAGTAATGTGGAACAGTGATATGTGTAAGTTATATGGTTGTTTTCATAGCCTAAAAACTAAGCTCCCTCATCTGTACTCGACGTAAACTTGCTTGCGTACAACTTCGAAAATGCCAATTCAAAATTTTCTTTGTTTTTAATACTATTGTTTTTTTCCTTGATCATTAAGGAATTTGCAATATTGTACCTCTTATTAAAACTTCTAAGAGTTTAGTAGTATACGATTTCAGAACTATTTCACACTATCTCAATTGCTTGATATATGTTTTAAGATCGTAATCAGCCTTTGATTGGGGTTTGAAATGCACATCTCATATCTGTATTGACTCTACTCATAGAGCTCTTATTAATATGGTGGAGTCTAGGGCTTTTCGTATCAGATCATCCACTCAGACTCTCTCTAATTTATTTAAGCGTTAAATTGATA
>SEYY01018350.1:17500-26996 GCA_009176605.1 Armadillidium nasatum
GGAGAACCATCGAAAGAAATAGAAAAGTTAGGAGGTGTCTTTGAGAGAGAGATTTCTAGAAGTTGAGTTTTTAAAGAGTTGAATTTCACAAGGTTGAGACGACCCCACTGGGAAATTCTATCCAGATCTGCAAGAATGGAATCGGAAAGATGAAGACGAGAAGGCAACTCTAGATGCAAAGGAAGGAGCAGATTTGAAATGAGTGGAAGAATGGAGGGTTGAGTCATCGGCATATGAATGCATAGGGTTATATGAACAGCTGAGAAGATCATTAATGAAAAGTAAGAATAGAGTAGGAGACAAGACAGAACTCTGAGGAACACCACTATTGACAGGAAAGGAAGAAGAAGTCGCTCCATCAAAAACAGCCGAAATGGAACGATTAGAAAGAAAACTAGACATAAGTAAGCAAAGAGAAAGAGGAAACCCAAAGGAGGGGAGCTTTGGAAAGCAGTGACGCATGCCATACCCGGTCAAAAGCCTTAGATATGTCAAGCGCCACCACGCAAGTCTCCCCATGGTCCCTAAGGGCAGAAGACCATAGATCTGTGAGATAGGAAAGTATATCACCAGTAGACATCGAACGACGAAAACCATACTGATGATCAGAAAGAAGGGAATGAGATTCCAGATGATCTAAGAAGATGACAGATTTAAGTTTGGAAGGATCAGAGCGGCTACCTTTCTTCGGAATAGGCTGGACTAATTTCCAACACTGAGGAAAGTATAGTATTGAGGCATAGAGAGAAATTTGACGAGGGACGGAGCCAGCTTCCCTTAAAACTCAGGGAGGAATGCCATCCGGGCCGCTTGCCTTCCTAACGTTCATAGACTTCAGAAGCCCATGCACCTGGTCAAATGAAATCACAGGCAAAGGCATGATCTGAAAGAAGAAGAAATAGGAGGAGGATTGCCGGAGTCTCCAGGGTTGAATTAAGAGGAGAAAGAGGCCGAAGAGTAGCTTTTTCAGTTGGAGTATTAGCAATAAACCATACAGAGCAAATAAGAGGAGGAAAGAAGATTTACAGAAGTTGTTAGGGATGTTTTTGGCAAGAGGCCAGAAAGATTTTCAGTAGAGAGATTTAGAGCTCAGCATACCTTCGTTTTGTGAAAGTCTGCTTTGCTCGTCGAAGAATATCCCTGCAACGATTCCGATCTGAATGAAAATTAGCTAGAGTGATAGGAGAAGAAGAGTTTTTCCACTCTCGAAACGCGATGTCTCTAGCCTGAATGGCACGAGAGCAGGCGCGATCGAACCATGGATTTTGAGGAGAAAGATTTTGATGAAGAAGGAATGAGCCTGCTCATCCCATCAACGATCGGCAGAGACTGAAGCGTCATCAGAGACAAAGTAGTTCCTCCAGAGATAGTTATCGTAGAAGCAACGTAAAGCCCCCCAGTCAGCCCGATCAAAGTGCCAGAAGATACGCTTAGGGCAGGGTGGAGCAGTTGGAGAGAAAGCATGAAAATTAAGATAAATTAGATTGTGGCCGGAGTTACCAATAGGTGCGAAACAAGTATTTATAGAGAGAAGGACTAGTAGTGAATCCAAGAGTGTTCAAGAATTTTGGGACGATCTGGAATGTGTGTTGGTTTTTTAATCAGTTGCTCCATCATTGAGAATGCTGAATGATTCGCCTCCTCTCCCCCTGATCGGTATAGAGGAACCAGCCATTCAGTATTGTGTACATTTGAAATCTTCCCAATAGAAGACCTCAGTATTTGGTTGTGAAGATGTAACATAATATTAAGAACAGTATTTTATAAATAAACGTATTATATATATATATATATATATATATATATATATATATATTATATATATATATATATATATATATATATAATATATATATATATATATATATATATATATTATATTATATAATTAAAAATTAATTATAAAAATAAACAAGTCAACACAGTTTTCGTGTGCAGGATGTAACGAGTAACGGAAAAACCCTTATAATTAAAAATGGGGTACGTTATTACAACATTTTACTTAATTGTAACACATTATATATATATATATATATATATATATATATATATAATATATATATATATATATATATATAATATATATATATATATATATATATATATATATATATATATATATATATATATATATATATATATATATATATATTATATATATATATATATATATATATATATATATATATATATAAGTAAATGAATTGTAATTGCTGTGTATTTGTGTGTTTGTAAATCTTTAATGATGAATGTCTAACTCGCATCCACAATTCGAATAAAATATCTGTATCCGGAATAAAACTTTGTTGATATCCTGTGCTAAAGTTTCATGCCGGATCATTATTATTGGAAAATCAGACACTAATATTCATAAAATTTTAGATTAAAATTTTTAAGAGTTTATGAAAGTAAATAGTTTATTTTGCAAATGTCATTCCATGTATTACATGCAGACTTCTTTGAGTGTGTCATCTCAATGGTAGGATCAGGATGAAGGATATACAGAACTAGTTTGATATGCAGCATGTAACTTCTTAGTTCTGCAGGTGATAAGATCTTTCATAGCTACAATAATAACCATAATTTATGATAATTTACTCCAATTTAATTTAATTTCTACAAACTTTTATTGTAAAATTATTTTGTTATATTAAAGCGGCGCTATGTTTATTTCACGTAATTCATTCTTTATACAAATGATTTATTTTAAAATTTCATTGCATGGTTATTTATATGTTATTAAAATGCATAATTTTTTTATTTTTTTAGTTTTTAAAGTATTAGTTTATTTTCAATAACTTCATTCATTATTACCATGCCATGCAATTTTATGTAGTACATCTTTTGTGACACATGTACATGGTTCATTAATAAAATAAGCATTCAAGTTCAAAAGAGTTTGACCACCCTTAATTGTAATGAAACTCCATAATAATATCTATTTTGAAGTCACATTGCTAAAAAAAAAAAAACTATTGATTGTTGATATAGGAATGGTGCCACCAAAACTTTGCAGCCGACTTGCCTTAGTGCACAGTCTATTTTCTGCATTAATTTCTGTAATATTCGCGGTTTTCAGTTCAATTTCCACTTTGTTGAACAGCACCTCTCATCTTCTAGACCGAAAATCAAGTGCTTGGCGTTCAGCACACTATTTTCTCTTTCCTCTTACTGTCTATCCTTAATTTTCAGTCAAAAGAGGTTGTGCATCTATGACTTACGACTTTGTCTGCTCTCGTTCTCTTATTTGGGAGTCTTCTGAATTTTCCAATTTGTGGCTTAAGCTCTCTTGCCATTCTACGACTAAATTAATTTCTTCAGTTTATTTATCTACTAATTCTACTGACTCTAAACTCCAAAATAGAATGCATTCTTTCCTCTTCTCCTTTCTCATAAATCATCATATTAGGTGATTTCAATGTTCATCACCGCCAATGACTTTCTTCTAGTTTTCAGGATACAGCCGGTGAACGGGCCTTCCTATTTTCCATTCAAAACGGCCTTGAGCAGTTGGTGCAGCTTCCTACTTGTATCCAAACATTCTAGCCATTATTTTAAATTTTTTATCCTTCTTATACTGTCAAACACTATCCTCTGAGTTTTTCCTATCACTTCCTTATCTTTGTATCCTCTTCTATCTTTTCGAGTCTTCCGCAAGAAAGACTCTCCTATTGCGAGGAAATGTTTGTAATATTTCGGTGCTCAAGGTGATCGGACTTGCGGTCGTACTTCTTTGATTACCCGTGGAATTATTATTGCTTCTGCGGGAGGGGTCCCTAGGAGTGTGCGGAACACATTACCGAAGGGATTCTCTGTAGCATGGAGACGGTACATTCTATAATCTTTCCCTTTTACCAAACTTTACAAACCTTGGTATAACTGCTTGTTATCTTGCTATTTGCTGCAGGGATGCTGCCTTTAGGAATTGCCGTAGTCTTCAAACTTTACAAACTCATGCCATTTATATTTCATCCAGAATTGTGTAAAATCTATTCTTCGTAACATCAAAAGCTTATTTCTCAGTACAAAATGTAATAATTTTTTTTCTGCTGATATCTGCTCTCTGTGAGCTTAACACTAAGAAGGCGCAAGGTCCTGATGGTATCTCCTGTGGTTCTCAAAACTTGTGCTTTTAACTTCCAACCTGCCTTGGTAAACTAATTCATCTCTGTCTTTTTACTTCAACCTTTCCTTCTTGCTGGAAACATGCTCTCATTCATCCTATGACGAAAAAGGGGAACCCCTCTCAACCCTCAAACTACCGTCCCATTTCTTTAACTTCTACCGACCTTCCTCAAACCACAAATCGCCCTCAATCCCTTCATCTCAAACACATCCAATCTTTTCCTCACCTCAGCATTCATTATCCTTGTTTCACACCCATACATTACAGATGACAGATACATACTCTCAAACATTCTCACCTTTATTTCCTTCGGAATTCTCTCCTTCTTCCACACTTTCCTCAGCCCTTCCCATCACTTTCATTCCCTCCATTATTCTATTCTTTATTTCACTTTCCATCTTCCTTTTTCCCTGCACCAACATTCCCAGATACTTAAACTCTTCTATCTCCTCAAATTTCTCCCCTCGACACCCTTCATTTCACCCCTCTCACAACTTCATCTCCTCCCCCTATCTTCATTACTTTACCTTTTGTTGGATTTAATCTCAATCCATTAAATTATACCCCTCACCTATATTCTCAACTTCTCTCAACTCTATGCAAACTTCATCGGATCATCCGCAAACAGCAAGATTTTTATTTCCTATTCACCCTCCTCACTTCTCAACCTAACTCCCTTCCCTTCCCTCTCCATTCTCCAAACAACACTCTCTATAAACAAATTGAACAACCACGACGACATAACATAACACTCAGTCCAATTCCTCAGAAAATTTTACTCCATTCATTCGGCTCTCTTCTCAATCCCTCGCTTTACAATTTTCTTAAAGCAACTTCCTTCTATCATTTGCTTCTCCAAGTCCATAAAACAAACATACGCCACTTCATCTTTTTCCTGATATTTCGTACCAGTCATCCCAGGATGAACACCTAGTCCACAAATTCCTTACCCTCTCTAAAAAAAACGCCCTTGTCCCTTATCCACTCTCCCTCTTGTTACTTCATTCACTGTCGATACTTATATCTTCCGACAAATCTTTCCTACCACACTCAACAGACTTACTCCCCTATAATTGCTACGTACAATTTTATCCCCTTCCCCCATATGTATAGGCACATTAAGCGCATCCTGTCATTCCTGATGCACTCTCACCTCTCAACACTTTAAACATTCTAACCAATCAATCTCCTTTCCCACTGCCACTTCCGTTTCCTTATCATCATTTCCCACTACTCCCTCCACCCCATCCTTAACACTTCAATCCTCCCATTCAACAAATCGTTAAAATATATTCTCCCCCTTTCCCCTACCTCCCTCTCTCTTTGCACTATATCACAATTTTCCCCCTTCATTTCCTTTTCTCACTTTATTTACCATCTTCCCTAACACCTTACTTCTCTCCTTAAAATTCTCTGTTAGCTTTCTTACTGATTCCTTTTTACCTACCTGAAAAGGTAAAAACCCTCTCTGGGAGTTTAAATAAAACTCAAGGACTGGCACTGAGCAGTTGGCGAAATATGCTAGTCCCACTGATAGGGTGAAAACCCTTCCATAGAGAATATATATATATATATATATATATATATATATATATATATATATATATATATATATATATATATATATATATATATATATATATATATATATATATATATATATATATATATATATATATATATATATATATATATATATATATATATATATATAAGTAGTATACAAACGGGGCTACGAGAACACCCCTGATTTTCCAGTGAGATTTCCAGAACACTTGTAAAAAAATTCTTTATATTAATAATTATATAAAAGTTTGTCATTAGTTCTGATTATAATTTTAACGTTTTCTATAAAAAAAAAAATTAGAGTAATCATAGTAAACTATTTTAATTTTTATTCCCCTCAAACCAAGGCTCGAACTCGCTTAGCATAGACTCATTGAGAGAATAAAAAAATAATTGTAAATACATTAAAAGTATTAAATTTTTAGACTAAGGTGTGCCGATGGCTCAGTCGGTATCGTGTCCGACAATGGTGTAAAAACCTCTAGTTCGAATCCTGATAGAGACATGATATTTTAAAAGATGTTCGGAAAGAATTTTTCCGCTCTTGAGCGGAAATCTAAATAATAATAATAAAAAAAAAAAAAAAAAAAAAAAAAAAAAAAAAAAAAAAAAAAAAAAAATAAATAATAATAAAAAATAATAATAATAATAATAATAATAATAATAATAAACAGCAAGAATGACAAGAACAAGAAAAGTTGTGCAATAAGAATACGAATAATATATAAATTAAATCTTAGGTAACTAAAAATATGTTTTCATAAAAATTTCTGGAATTTCTGGAAAAAAAATCCTGGATGCAAAAAAACTGTTTCCGATCTCAAATTTTCAAATTTTTTCATCGATTCATATGTAAAATGACGAGATCGGGAAAATGGCAAAAAATAATTGACACTTTTCAATTTCCTTCATATTTTAAACAATATTTTTAATTTAATTAATTATTATTATATCAAATAAAAATCTACGGACATTAAAAAATTGAATTTTAAAAATATCTGGTTCTACTTAAGATAGAAAGATGAATGAGATATTGATTTATAGGTTTTCGAGGTCAAGGAATCTGAATTTGATGTTATTTTTAAGATAGGTAGCTCAGGAAGACTACTTATTTAATATAACTTTGAAAATATAAAAGATAGGGAAAATTTACAAGAGAGTAAAATTGAAGAACTCGATGAGTTTTAAAGAAAAAAGTATTTTTTTATTTCTTCTATAATAAAAATAAGGAAATAAAAATGAACAAATATAAAAAGAAAGTCACATTTTCACAAAATAATTACATTTTTGAGATGGATAATTATGATAGAACAAACGATGAGCTAACTTCTATAATTTTAGATAAAGAACGATTTTCAAGAAGAATAAAAGATTTAGAAAAAAAATTAGCCTCTTTTTTAAAATCAAAGATGAATAACGAAAATTCAAAATTGACTTATAATAAAAAAATCTATAATAAAATGAGAAGATCTGGGAAAGATGAAAATTCAAAGTTTTTTTCCTCTATAATAAATAAACCGATGTCATATTGCGAGGTTTGTAATGCTAATATTAAATATTTTAAAATTCATGAAAAATCTAATAAACATGCAAGAAATACAAACCTCGCAATACTTAATATAGAATATTTTAATGATAAAAAGAAATTATGCTCGATTTGTAATAAAAGTGTTTTAAATCTTAAAATTCATGAGAAAAGTAAAATTCATCAAAGAAATTTATTACAATGTGAATATAAAAATTATCGAGAAGGATTATATGGAAATTTTAAAGCCTATTGTTATACAAATATTAGAATGATTGATCCAAAAATGTTTATCAATAATATGATAAGTACAATTAAAAATAAAATTGAAGAACAAAATTGGAAAAATTTAAAACTTAGTCTTTCTCTTCACGTTGAATTTTATAAAGATTTACCTGACGGTAGAACATCAATAATTTCAAATTGGTTTAACAGCGGAACTATGACAAGTATAACTAATATGTCTCAAATAAAAGATACAGTACTCGAAATGATTAATAAAATTGAAGAAAAAATATGCAAGTTTACCAAAGAAGGATCTGGCTGGATAATAAATAAACTGTTAGATTTTGAAATAAAAATAGCCAAATATAATCCATTAAGAGCTTCATCGTTTATTGAAACTCCAATCAAATATAAAAATCCAAAATTTGGATTGGTTAATATTCAAAATAAAAATGACAATGAGTGTTTTAAATGGTGTATAGCAAGATCTGATTGTTTAGAAGAAAAAAATCCTCAAAGAATATCACAGAAAGTAAGAGAAGCATCTAAAAATTATAATTGGAAAAGAATAGAATTTCCCTCTCAATTAAAACAAATTATTAAATTTGAAAATCAAAACGATGTGTCTGTTAATGTATTTGGACTTGATGAAAAAGAAATCTTATATCCTTTAAGAATTACTAAAATTGAGAAAACTAAACATGTTGATTTACTTCTAATATCAAATGATGAAAATACACATTACATACTTATGAAATCTCTAAGTCCATTTATTAATAAGAAACATAAAGAGAAGACTTATCCATGTCGATTCTGCTTACATAGCTTTTATAAAAAAGAATTATTAGATAAACATTTACCAAATTGCAGTATTCACACACCGGTAAGAATGGAATTATCAGAAGGTCAAGTACAATTTAGACTTCATTATAAACAATTCAAACATCCATTTGTTATATATGCGGATTTTGAAAGCACCTTACAAAAAATACATACCACTCAACCAAATCCAAAAGAATCTTATACGATTAACTTACAGAAACATCGACCAAACAGTTGGTGTTGTTATACGAAATGTGATGTGGATGAATATTCAAAGTTTAAAATATATGAAGGAGAAAATGCATCTAAAACGTTTGTAGAATATTTAATTTCAGAATCAAAAAGAATTTATGAATTATTGAGAATAAACAAACCAATGAATTTAACTTCAGAAGAAAAAATAAATCATGAAAATGCAAACCGCTGTTACGTATGTAAAAGAGAATATACAGAAAACGATTTTAAAGTAAGAGATCATAATCATTTAACGGGAGAATATAGAGGACCTGCTCATAGAAGTTGTAATTTACAAATTCGAGAACCTAAATTTGTTCCAATAGTAATGCATAACTTATCTAAATATGATGCTCATTTATTTGTCAAAGATTTCGGTTTAGTAGATGGACAATTGAAAGCAATCCCTCAAACAGATGAAACTTATATAAGTTTCAGTCAGTATATAAAAGTGGGTGAAATTACCGTTTCAAAATCGATTAATATGGAGTTGAGATTTATCGATAGTTTCAGATTCATGTCTTCATCTCTAGCTAAACTAGCATCAAATCTAACTGATGAAAATTTTAAAAATTTATCAAAATATTATCAAGATGATCAATTTAAATTATTAAGAAAGAAAGGTGTTTACCCATATGATTGGATGGATGATATATTAAAATTTAATTATGAAAAATTACCTAATAAAGAGAAATTTTATAGCATGTTAAATAATGAAGACATATCAAATGAGGATTACAAACACGCACAGAATATTTGGAAAAAATTTAAATGTAAAACTTTTAGAGATTATCATATGTTATATTTAAAATCTGATACGTTATTATTAGCGGATGTATTTGAAAATTTTAGAACAACTTGTTTAGATACCTTATAAATTAGATCCAGCACGTTATTTTACATCTCCAGGTTTGTCTTGGGATGCATTATTAAAAGAAACGAAAGTAAAATTAGATTTATTAAAAGATCCGGATATGTTGTTAATGATAGAAAAAGGG
>SEYY01018352.1:65000-67500 GCA_009176605.1 Armadillidium nasatum
AAGCTGAATCTATTTCTGTAGGATTATGTAAGTGTGTTTATTCTTAGAGATGTTTGCTTACCTTTTTGAGGCAACCGGTTTCACTAATTTTAACCAAATAAGTTGTAAATGTTAATTAAATGGAGTCGTATTTCTTTGATAATAATAATAATAATAATAATAATAATAATAATAATAATAATAATAATAATAATAATAATAATAATAATAATAATAATAATAATAATAATAATAATAATAATAATAATAATAATAATAATAATAATAAAAGGAAAAATAATAGAAATAATTTAATAATAATAATTATAATAATAATATTATGGAAAGTATCGATAATAATAATCAAAATAATAATGATAATAATAATAGTAAGAATAATAACTTTAATAATAATAATACTATTATTATTTTTATTTCTATTATTATAAATTTATTTATTGTTTTTATTATTATTATTTTATTATATTGTGTTAATTATGATGATTATTATTATTATTATTATTATTATTATTATTATTATTATTATTATTATTATTATTATTATTATTATTATTATTATTATTATCAGAATAGAAATTGATGGTGATGAGGTTGTCAAGCAACTGATAACGACCTACACCTTAATTAGAACTCCTATTCCCCAGACGTATATAAACTCTCGATAGTTAAAACTCTAATAAATAAGGCTGTTAAATTGAGCTCTGATTGGAAAGCATTTGATGTTGCAATTAAGAGGATCAGACGGAACTTAATCAACTGCAATCACTCAACTAATCAATAAAACCATTACCAAACTTTATAAAAATCGGGAAAATAATAACAATAATTCTGAAAGAAATAACTTTAATTTTATAAAACCAATTGCATTTGATTTTGATAAAGTGTAAAAATGCCTACTTGGAATTATTGATGCCCACATGAAATCTAAAAGCAACTCAAAAATAGTTGTTAAACTATACCATGAAAGCAGATTGCTTTCTTCTTGCTTTCCTATTATGGATACCCTTTTGAATGCCAGAGGCTGACTGTACGTCAACGTATATTGGTTACACGACTAATAGATTGACCGATAAGGTGTACCAGCATCGTTTTAAGCACAGTAAAATTTACGAGCACTTCTATACTGAACACAAGAAAGCAACGTATGTGATATATCCCAATCATTTAAAATTCTTTACTTCTCTTGTGAAGTGCAGAAAATAAAAATAACAGAAACTTTCTATATTAGAAACAGCAAACCAGACCTTAAGATTAATGTACTATCACTCAAACTAAACATAATATGAAATACTTCTTAATTTTATAATCTTTAATTTAATTCTTTAATTCTTTATTTTAATTTAAAAATTTATTCATCTGTAAATATCCAAACTCTGATGATGTCCGTCTTAGGTTTACGGTCTAAATTAGTAGAATTATGCTTTTATTTCTGTAAGTTGTTCTAAAGAATTATATTAAAGAAAATTAAATTTAAATTAGAAGAAAATTTTTAGGAATTGGAAAGGAAATATAAAACATATATTAAAACCAAAGCTGACATTGAATTCCTGAATATTGTTATTATTTTCATTATTATTATTATTATTATTATTATTATTATTATTATTATTATTATTATTATTATTATTTATTAGTTTGAAATTTCGCTTCCAATTTTTCCAGAAGATTTTTTTTTTTTTATCTTTTTTTTATTATTATTATTATTATTATTATATTATTATTTATTATTATTATTATTATTATTATTATTATTATTATTATTATTATTATTATTAATTTTAGAAAATATAAAAATTCAAGGTATAATTTAAATTATTTTATTAAAAAAAAAATTTATTTTTTTTTTAATTTAATAATTTTTTAAAAAATAAAATAATTTAAAAACTTTTATTACTACTACTACTACTACTACTACTACTATAATAATAATAATAATAATAAAAAAAAAAAAATAATAATAATAATAATAATAATAATAATAATAATAATAATAATAATAATAAAAGAAATAAAAAAAAAAAAAAAAAAAAAATAAAATTTATTATTATTTATATATATATATATATATATATATATTATATATATATATATATATATATATATATATATATATATATATATATATATATATATATATATATATATATATATATATATATATATATATATATATATATACAGCGGTTCCAGATGCATTTTTTTTTTTTTTCATTAATTTCTGCAACATTCGCTGTCTTTAATCCATTTTCACTTTGTTGAACTTTACCCTTTCTTCTAGACTCATCTCTTATTCTTGACCGAAACTCAGGTGATTGAGAGTTCTGACAGCAAACCTACTCTGTTTCCTCCTACTGACTCTATCCTCAATTTTCAGCCAAAGGCGGTTGTTGCACATACGCGTGAAACGATGTTGTTTGTTCTCGTGTCTCTAATTTGGAGTCTTTCGTATTTTCCACCTTGTGGCTTAACTCTCTTTGCCATTCTACGACTAAATTCATTT
>SEYY01018352.1:72500-75000 GCA_009176605.1 Armadillidium nasatum
AAGGGGGGGGAGGGGTAGTGAGGGGAGAAAGAAAATGCATTCGTATCTCGTTCAATGAAGATGAGTTTTCATACACAAATGGAATTGTACAATTCATCAACGAATTTTTGTCTTGCTTATATAAATTTCAATTCTAAGATTATTTAATTGAATATTTGGGAAGGTAAACTTTCAAGAGTGATCTAGCTTGATAATTTAATTAATTAATTAATTAATTAATTAATAATTAATTAATTTCAAGAGTTACCTACTTTGATATAAGCCAATTAGATTTTGTCTCCTTCCGGAGAGGATTAAATCTATCTGACTCCTTCTGAAGAGCATTCCATCTATCTGACTGCTTCTGGAAAGGATTCCATCTATCTGACTCCTTCTGGAGAGGATTCCATCTATCTAAAATAAGAAGAATTTCATCTTTTTGTTATTTTTCTTCGACTTATTACAATTGTACCATCGTAGTTATCATTATTGGTTAATAATAATAATAATAATAATAATAATAATAATAATAATAATAATAATAATAATAATAATAATAATAATAATAATAATAATAATAATAATAATAATAATAATAATAATAATAATAATAATAATAATAATAACAATTTATTATTTTTTACTAATTATTGAATATTATGTATCACAAATATTATATTCATTATATTTTATTATTATTATTATTATTATTATTATTATTATTATTATTATTATTATTACTATTATTATTATTATTATTATTATTCGTGTTTCAGGAAAAACAGAAATTTGGGTAAAATACAAAGGAAAAATTTAGAAATTCGTAAATCTCAAAATTATAAAAATAGAATTTGGAAAAGAGAAGTTACAGACACTACCAATAATAGTAGTTCGAATTTAGATTCCCACTTGAGAACCAATTCTGGAACCGAATTCCAAGGAAGAAGTTCCAGACAGTTCCCGAGTTCAAATGGGGATGACCAAACCATAGGACGTCGAGCAATGAAGATGGTAAAGAAAATCGGGAGAGGTGCAAGGTCATTTTGTCATAATAACTGGGGCTTGTAAGTTACATGTTTATTATTATTATTAGTATAAGTATTATTTATAAGTATGTTAGATCTTCCTTTAATTTCTAGAAGCTTTCACCTCTTCCGTTTCCAACATTGTTGGAAACACTTTCTAATAATACATTAGTTTATAATTCTGATTAACAATTTTGCATTACGGTCACCCATTCTATAAGATATTACGGTCATTCATTCTCCTGCGTGGGTGCATTGTTAAGCATTTTATAGGAGTGTCCAATTTCCTCTTCTACGTGACTTTAAGTTAGTGCGAGAGTTTGAAATATTTAATTTATATATCTACTTATGAGATTATTTACTCACAAATATTTAATTTATATATCTACGTGTGAGGTTATTTACTATTTTAATGAATAATGTAATCTGATATATTTTCTATATTTAATATATCGTATTCTAAGTCTTTGTAAATAAGGAAGAAAACTCCACTCTCTCTCTCTCTCTCTCTCTCTCTCTCTCTCTCTCTCTCTCTCTCTCTCTCTCTCTCTCTTCTCTCTCTCTCTCTCTCTCTCTCTCTCTCTCTCTCTCTCTCTCTCTCTCTCTCTCTCTCTCTCTCTCTCTCTCTCTCAACGTTCTATTCCCTATATATCCTTGGACACATATAATTTAACATACTTTAATTTTATATTTTCTTCTTACTTCGCACAATCTCACGATACGGAAGTTATCCTTTTCTTGTTCATTCACTGGTTCAATTATTTACTCTTCTGTAGAAATGGTTCTTCAGTTGAATATTGCCAGGTTCATTTTTCCAGAATCAGCTTATTCCAGACCAAAGATTTCCAGCACAGTCGGCTCATGAGTTTCCCTGCCTGTTGGTCCCGGTGATAAGGGGACGTTGATTATTTATTGTTTATACTTAGAAGGGGTGGAAAATAAATACCCCTTGCCCTAGACAGGGTCGTAAAACATCCGATGAACCAAACCAGTAACTTACTATAATTCGTTCACAGCACGTAAACTGGATATATATATATATATATATATATATATATATATATATATATATATATATATATATATATATATATATATATATATATATATATATATATATATATATATATATATATATATATATATATATATATATATATATATATATATATATTCAGTCTTTGTCTTATCTACAATTACATTACCGGCCAAAATCAAGATGCCTATCCAACATCGAATCGTAGAGAAGACGGCTTCAGCCGTAATTCCGTGGAGGACGGCTCTTTACGGCCCTTGACTCCTTGTCCGTCAGCCGTCGAATACGTCACACCGGTTTTTGCAAGGAATTATCAAGGCGTATGGAGATATGTTGTTCAGATTCCTTACGAAGGATATTTTACACAAACTGTTGAGGTTACCCAGTGTTTGTAAGTAATAATAAGAATAATAATAATAATAATAATAATAATAATAATAATAATAATAATAATAATAAT
>SEYY01018352.1:82500-85000 GCA_009176605.1 Armadillidium nasatum
GGAGCTCTGTTCTTTTCACCATTTAATTGTTCTTTTTATAGTTCTATAGAAGTGATTTAACCCCTTCGCTGCATGCCATGAACATTGTTAGTGATCTAAAAGTTTCGTCACACACGAAGCATTAAATTTGTAAATAAATTTAATGTTCAATTTTGAATGGCTTAAAGCATTGACATGAATAGAGATAGAGCAAAACTGTACCGATGTATCTTTTAGATCTTTCTAAGATTTTTATTATGCATTTGGTTTCGTAAAAATCGAATGGATATTAGAAAGTGAGGCATAGATTTCAAAAGGGACTACCTCGTAATCAATGATTTCCACTCTTTTTTTTTTTTATTATTATATATATAATATATATATATATATATATATATATATATATATATAATATATATATATATATATATATATATATATATATATATATATATATATATATATATATATATATATATATATATATATATATATATATATATATATATTATATATATATATATATATATATATATATATATATATATATTATATATATATATATATATATATATATATATATATATATATATATATATATATATATATATATATATATATATATATATATATATATATATATATATATATATATATATATATATATATATATATATATATATATATATATATATATATATATATATATATATATATATATATATATATATATATATATTAACACTGTCTAATATATTTAGACTATAGTAACTCCACTAGTAGTTTTCTTAGTTTTATGTTATTAAATTTTCCCAAAATTATGTGGTTTCTGAAATCTCTTCTCTTATATTACTATTACTACACTGTATAAAATGCCCTAACGAATCGTTGGGACAAGTGGCAAAAATGTTACAGTAAAATTTTCAATAGATAAAAGACATTTATTTTCAAATAAGAAATGTATTTATTTTCAAATAAGAAAATAACTGAAAAAATTTGTTGTGACATTTTTTTCACTTGTCCCAACGATTCGTTGGGACAATTTTTGCAATGTAAGAAGGCACCAGGTCCCAAAGGTTTTTCTCCTTTGGTTCTGGATATTGTTACTTACAAATTTTTTTTTGTATTTTTTGGTAAATAATATTAAATTAAAAAAAAAAAAAAAAAAATTTAAAAGTTTCTCAACTTTCATCTTACTTTCATGTTAATTAAGAACTTGTCCTTATTTAACTTTTGAGGAATTGGCCCCGAATTGCAGGTGATATTTTCAATCTTTCAAATATTTTCTTTTTCTCGAATATTTATGATTTAAAAAGAAATAGGAAAATTAATTCTCCTAATCTGTTTCTTAGATCGCAAGTACGGTTTGAGTAAGAAGTGCCTAATAGGTGATCTCCTACTTTTTTTTTCTTACTAATTTTTGATTCCTGTTTAATAGGTGATTTCCAACTTCTTTTCTTACTAATTCTTGATTATTGCATAATAAGTGATCTCTTACTTCTTTTCTTACTAATTCTTGATTCCTGTTTAATAGGTGATCTCCTACTTCTTTTCTTATTAATTCTTGATTCCTGTGTAATAGGTAATCTCATACTTCTTTTTTTACTAATTCTTAATTAGTGCCTAATAGGTGATCTCCTACCTCTTTTCTTACTAATTCTTGATTCCTTCCTCTTTGAAATATCGATATATTATTTGCTGTGGTCTGAAAATATCGAAAGCCTTTGATTGAATCGAAGCTTTTCTGTGGGAGAGAAAATATGGTTATTATATTTTAAACTCAAAAACTTCATCGTCTTTTAAACCCTATCTTCAACATGTCTATAATTTTAAAAATACATGATACAATCCTTTCAGCGTTCCAAATATTTTTTTAGTTTCATTTTCTCTTGGTCTATATCACTTCCAAAATTGTCCTAACGAATCGTTGGGATAAGTGTGAAAAATGCCACAAAAAAATTTTTCAGTTACTTTTTTAATTAGAAAATAAATCGGTGAAGCCACTTTCTTATGAGTAACATGCCTTTTCTTTATTGAATATTCTACTGTAACATTTTTGCCACTTGTCCCAACGATTCGTTAGGACACTTTTGCAGTGATTAGGATAACTTTGTTTCCCATTCATTCAATTTTCTAGTTGTTAAGTTTTCTGAGATGTCTTCAAAACTTCACATAACTGAAAAAATTGTTCTAGTTGTTTAAGCTGAATAGAGGTGCTGTTCACCTCTCTATGGATCATGCGTCATATACCCGTGGAGGATCCACTCTCACAACTCTTCTTCAGAAAATTAAGTCTAGATTTCTTTTACATAAAATTTTCCCTTCTTATTAATTCTGTGATTATCTTCAAAACTTCACCTAGTACTATAGATGCTTACTGTGGAATAAAGGTGCTGTTCATCTCTATATGGATAATGTGTCACATATCCGTGGTGGTTCATTCTTATTAATTCTGTGATATCTTCAAAACTTCATCTAGTACTAGTTGTTTACTGTGAATAAAGGTGCTGTTCATCTCTAT
>SEYY01018352.1:92500-95000 GCA_009176605.1 Armadillidium nasatum
CCTTGACTAAGAATGAGGATGGACACAGTAAAAAGTAACATACTAGGGCTCTTTGGTCAAAAATCTCAAACAATTGAGTTTTGGTTAAGAATAAGAATTTAATGAAGTGAAGATTAAAATAAAGACAGCGAACGTTGCAGAAATTAATGAAGAAGAAAAAAAAAAAAGACGGTGAAACAGAACAAACCTTCAATTCCATGGCAGCATCAATCCCACAATTTTTATTTTTATTATTATTATTATTATTATTATTATTATTATTATTATTATTATTATTATTATTATTATTATTATTATTATAATTATTATTATTATTATTATTATTATTATTATTATTAGTATTACATTATTATTATTATTTTATTATTATTATCATCATTTTTACTATTATTATCATCATCATTTTATTATTATTATTATTATTATCATTATTATTATTATTATTATTATTTGTCATCACTGTTATCATTATTAGTATTATTATTATTTGACTTTTATTATTATTAAATATATTATTATCATTATTATTATTATTATTATTATTATTATTATTATTATTATTATTATTATTATTATTATTAACATTATTATCAAAATTTTTTATTATTATTATTATTATTTTTATTATATTTATTATTATTGTCATTATTATTATTATCATCATTATTTTTATTATTATTATTATTAATATTATTATTATTATTATTATTGTTATTTCTATTATTATTATTATAAATATTATTATTATTATTATTATTATTATTATTATTATTATTATTATTATTATTATTATTAAGGAAAAGTCCAGCAACTTTTACTTATTTTTAACGAATCTGATAATTTAAATGAGGAAAAAAGATTTAATTTCGTAAGGTAATTTTGAATGAAAATTTGAGGTTTAATTTTTAAATTATAAAAATATAATATTATAACTTATGTTCATATATATATATATATATATATATATATATATATATATATATATATATATATATATATATATATATATATATATATATATATATATATATATGCATGTGCGTGTTTGTATGGAGAGAGAGAGAGGGTAATAACTTTCGAAGTCCACAGCACCCATTAAATTATACTTCTGTATTGTAACAGGCATTTTAATTCAGTTATATCATCCTATGATCATCTGATCCAAAGGTCATTGTTCCTTGTATTAAAGGAGATATATATATATATATATATATATATATATATATATATATATATATATATATATATATATATATATATATATATATATATATATATATATATATATATATATATATATATATATATATATATATATATATATATATATATATATATATATATATATATATATATATATATATATATATATATATATATATATATATATATATATATATATATTATATATATATATATATATATATATATATATATATATATATATATAACAGGTCGCCAGTACTCACGGGCAGAGCCCTTTTCAAGGAGGGGGGACACCTATTTATGAGGACTGTACTGTGGACGTCATCCATTCTCTTAGTTTATATATATATATATATATATATATAATATATATATATATATATATATATATATATATATATATATATATATATATATATATATATATATATATATATATTACACGATAAACGATAAAGCAGTTATTCTAATTCTTAAGGTTGGGTCCAGCAAACGAAATGAACTCTGTTAAGATTGTTTCGTAACTTGATATTTTATTACATTGTCATAATCGTATTTGGAAATTCCAGAAAAATAGCCTGGGTTAATGTAATCTAATATCACACCACGTTTTATTAATGATATAACATACATGAGCAGATTCTGTGGGAAATCTTCTAAGACACATGGAATACACACACATAGACACACACACACACACACACACACACACGTAAACACACGCACATATATATACATATATATATATATATATATATATATATATATATATATATATATATATATATATATATATATATATATATATATATATATATATATATATATATATATATATATATATATATATATATATATATATATCTAAACTTTAAAATGAATAAAAAATTTCAGATATTTTTTTTATACAGGAAAAACAACTGGTCTCAGTATATCATGTTTTTATAATGAAGGAATCAAGGAAAAACACGTTAATTTATTCTCTTCGGAGAGTCCTTGTTGAAAGTAAACGGTTCAGAACGGATTTAACAGCTCACCGTAATATTGGTGATATATATATATATATATATATATATATATATATATATATATATATATATATATATATATATATATATATATATATATATATATATATATATATATATATATATATATATATGAAGCTACTTCAATTATATAAGGGTCTTATTCGCCCTTGTATGGAGTACTGTTCTCATATTTGGGGGGCTCCGGCTCCTCCTCTCTTTTGGATAGGGTTGAGTCTAAAGCTAAAAGATTAATAAACTGTCCC
>SEYY01018352.1:180000-187500 GCA_009176605.1 Armadillidium nasatum
GTCCCTATATATTACTTTTTTATATTTATATATATATATATATATATATATATATATATATATATATATATATATATATATATATATATATATATATATATATATATATATATATATATATTATATATATTATATATATAGGTCAATTTGTTTTTACATCTATATTTATTACCATATTAAATAAAAAAAAAAAAAAATTTTTTTTTTTTTTTTTTTTTTTTTGACTTTTCTACACTAATAATTTGAAGGTGACAAAAATAAATTTCCATTAAAAAAAAAAAGTTTTACCTTCAAATTTCATTAAAAAAAAAAAAAAAAAAAAGAAGGCTTTCCAAGGGTACCGTACCTCTTTTAATCTTTTTGTTTACGTCTCCATCTGAGTAATTTTGAACTTTTGTAAAGTTTATTTTAAAAAGATTTTAACCATATATATATATATATATATATATATATATATATATATATATATATATATATATATATATATATATATATATATATATATATATATATATATATATATATATATATATGACGAATATTTTACAAACTCCTTTGTTTTTATCAAATTTAATGTGTTGTAATTTCGAAATTTAAAAAAAAAAAAAAAAAAAAAAAAAAAAAAAAAAAAATTCTTTTCGGAACCCTAACACTAATAAACACAATAATTCGTCTGTGTTGTAACTTCCCGTATTCAAAGGGTTGCGATGAAATCCAAGAAAGAATTGAAAGGTTTAATAGACCCAGTTAGACAGACAGTGCGATTCTTGAACTTTTGAACAAATTTAATACGACTGTGTTTACAAAAGTATAGGCTTCCCTAACACCAGAATCACCTATTAAATATATCCATTTCTAACACCCCCCTCCTTCTAGGGCTCTGCCCGTGAGTGGTGGTTGAGGTGTTAAAGAAACAATTCATACACAACGAGAGAGGGAGATAAATTGCAAAGATATGAAGAAACAATATTGATGGAATATGGCAATTATTTTCGATAATGAACCAACAATGTCGGTTAGGGGAGCCAGTCGGAGACTAAACATATATTCTGGTCATAGAGTCCTTTGGGTTCGACATTGATGATAAAGGATTACCTCATTCAGGTGTTACATGTCCTAAATGAATAGGATTACCCAACTAGAACGGAGAAGTGTATAAAATTTGTAGACCAGGTCAAAATCGGATAAGATATCTTCTTCTTCAATGCGTGAAGATATCCCACACATTTAATAAAGTCCACAGACATAATTGTCGTATCTAGTTCAATGAAGTGTTATCTGATGTCACAGAATGATAAAGAGACACGAGAGAGATCTTGTATGACCAACACCAAGATTTATGTTCCATTCTTCTTTCGGAAAGCATCTGCAACAGGCACCGTCTATCTTGATATACTTCAACAGTTCCTCGAACCACAGGTTTTTTATGTTGGCATTCTTGATATTGTTATTTCAACAGAATGGATTCAGTCTAATTAAACACTAATGGTCAGAGAATACCTCAGCAGAACGCTTTCCGAATCGGGGAAATTGGACGTGTAGGACTTCATTCTGGATCCCGGGGTCTCCTGATTTGTCACCCCTGGATTTCTTAGCACTGGTTTCGTGAAAACGAAGGTCTTCAGCCAAAAGATTAAAAGTTTAGTTGAACTTTGATAACTCGGTGTTTTCGGTGAAAGACATAACTCTTGACATGTTTCAAAATGTGTTTCGCTAAGTATAGGCTTGAAATATTCACGAATACTGAAGGCGCATATGTTGAAAGTTCAAAGTAATGATGTGACTTATGATATTTAAATCTACCTGTTTTTGCATCATAGTTGAGTACCAAACATGTTTTTGTGAGTTTCATTTATTCTTTCCATTTCATGGAAATAGCTAATTCAGGGACGTACATAGAGGGACGTATTCAAGGTACAGGAAAAATGGTCATGCCGGGGCTGCAAATTACCAATCAAGAGAAAGTAAATAAAGAACGAAAAATGGCGCAAAATTTGGTATTTTAAAAATAAACTTTCCCCAAGTTTAAAAATAAATTATTCTTCAATAGATGAATGTTATTGAAAATAAGATAGACACCCTTGGACAGACCCGTTTTTCTAGTATTATATTTGTAACAAATCTGGAGATAAAATATCGAAATTTTTCATATATATATATATATATATATATATATATATATATATATATATATATATATATATATATATATATATATATATATATATATATATATATATATATATATATATATATATATATAAATATTATATATATTATTTATAATAATATAATAAAAATAAAAAAAAAAAAAAAAAAAAAAAATAAAAAAATAAAATAAATAATTTATATATATATATATATATATATATATATATATATATATATATATATATATATATATATATATATATATATATATATATATATATATATATATATATATATATATATATATATATATATATATATATATATATATATATATATATATATATATATATATATATATATATATATATATATATATATATATAATAGACTAGAAACAATATATTCTAAATAAATACATTTATAGTTGTTTTATTAGCGTTAATCACATCTTATAAATGTTAGAAATTGTTATTCAAGTTACTAGTTTCACAACAAACATAAAACTACATAAAAATACATTTCAAATATACCTATTATAATCAAATTGACTATTCCTATTCACAGCGAGTATACGAATTGATTTGAATAAAACGTTGTTAGTGGGAAAGCAAGTAAAAGTCGATAGAGTTGCCAGTTCATTCTTTACTGTGCATTTTAGTTCCCTGTCTCATAATTCTCATTCTTATTCGTTAGCGTGAGCTTGTGAGTTGTCGATAAATAGTGTTTATATTGTGTTTCTATTTGTTTTTTTTCTTGATAACATACGTGTTTAGTATTTACGAATGTTGGTTATTATAAAGTGCATTTAGTAGTTAATAGTCGTGTAACTTTGTGAACCATTCCCCTTTTAATAGGGATTATATATAAAAACGCACGGAGAAAAACGTGCTATTCGCCATCTTTGTTTAACATTATGAGTTAAAAACAGGCCGCTGTCTCGTGTTCCTCGCTTTGAACGAACATTCAGTTTTTTATTACTAACACTGCGCAGTTTCTAAATTTTCTATCTTTTTTAATCTTTGAAGTTGAGGGCGGTTGTATAACGATCATAAATATTTTAATGAACAATTCTAATTAAATAATTATTACAATTTTCAGTGTTAAAAAAAAAAAAAAAAATTGCCAGTACGTAATAGGAAATTTGATAGAGATTTTTCTATATTTATTGGAACTTTTTTACTGTGTTTAATATTCCAGTACAAAAATTCTCTAAAACGCAAATATGAGCGAAGGCAGATTAAGACAACCAGAAGATGTACACCAACCATGTTTAACATGCAACAGGAAATTTTTCAAGTCTGATGCGCACTGGTGCTGTGATAAATGTCGCCTGAATGATGAAAGAGCTACTTGTCCAGAGAATTGTGATGCATGTATCGCAATGGAGGAGGAAGAATGGAGACGGAAAGCATGGGAAATGAATTTGTACAAGAAAAAAATGTATGAAAAGAGTAAAGCGAAATTTGGCAGACAAAGCAAAAAAATTGTTTACAAGAAAAGAGTTAATAAAGGAAAACCAGAAAAGAGAGGAAAAATGAAAGAATCTAGGCCAAAACGGGAAAGCAGCAAATCCAAAAATTCAACAGTTGATCCGGTTTATGCAAATCGTCTGTTAAATTTTGAAACTTTACTTTATGGTGGTTTGAACCCTTCCATTCCAAATTCTCTGACTGAAAAAGGTTTCAAACTTCCAGAAATCCCAAACCACCTGAAAGGCATGTACGATGTTACCAAGTGTGAACTAGTTCGTCTTCTCGCTTCATCTTCCATTTGTTATCATTTATCAAAGAATAGATCCCAATTTTGCGACGAAAATAATCAAATCTTTAATGCTAATTCGGATGGAATCGTTTCTTTATTTGCCGCGCTAATTAAATTCAAGGCAAATTCTTTCGGGAAAATTATTTTCGATATTAGAGAGACTTTGCTATCAGGAGCAACTTGTGCTGATCCAGACATTATCCCTCAGATGATTAAAGGTCCAATAAAACCAGAGGAATCATTTTTCGGAAACATTAATGCTTTGAAGGAAGCAGTAGATCAAGACAGTAGGAATGTATTAAAAATGAAGGGTTCAGATTCCTCTAAAGAACCGTCAAGTTCTGAGGAGCTTAACGATGAACAAAGTAGTGATTCAAATGAATCACATTTCTAATGAAAAATGTGACATTGTAAATAGTGTAAATAATTGTAGTTTGTGCGTATTTAAATTTATTAAAAAACTTTAAATTTATAAGACATTCTGAAAATATCAGTAACAGTCTGAGTTAAGGTATTAAATCTAATTTATTTGCTGGTATATAACATAGTTTTTCATTGGTATGTGAACTTATCGCAAATTTTACTTATATTTAATATTTTGCAGGATTCTGAAAATAAACCAGGTGATTTTCTTACGCTTCAGAGTTCTCATCATTTATCATTAGATTCTCCAGTTACGTCTTATAAGCCAAGTAATAGAACGTTTGGATTTTCCGTGGTAAATTCAAGGATGCCTGGAGACGAACGTGGTTCACCTTCATCGATGAGCGAGTTTGATTCAGCCCTTGGAACAAGTACAGCTTCTCCAGGATCAGTTCGGAAAGCAAACAGGTTTTTCATTTTATTTATTTATTTTTTATTTGTATTAGTCTATTTTTAAGCATGTCTAATATTGACACACCACTTATATATGACGCAAATGCAATTTTATAATTTATAATATGCTGTTGAAAGTATGGGCGTATCGTAAGTTTTTAATATAAATTTTCTGTAATTTTTTTTTTTTCAAAATCATTTTGGAACTTCAATTTTTTTTTTAATTCAGTATAAAATTTTGATAAAATATTTTGATAAAATTGAGATAAAAACTAGCTAGTTTATTTAACGATTAGAGCTTGTTTTAATTTGTATTCCTTGAAAATTCGTAAGTTAACTCATCCAGAGTGGTAAAGCCAAGATTAAATTTAGCTAGTTTATCTAATGATTAAAGCTTGTTTTAATTTGTATTCCTTGAACATTTAGGTTAGGAAGCTAACTCATCCACAGTGGTAAAGCCAAGATTAAATTTAGCTAGTTTATCTAATGATTAGAGCTTGTTTTAATTTGCATTCCTTGAAAATTCATTGGTTAGGAAGTTAACTCAACGAGAGTGGTAAAATCAAGATTGAATTTAACTAGTTAATCTAATGATTAGAGCTTGTTTTAATTTGCATTCCTTGAAAATTCATTGGTTAGTAAGTTAACTCAACCAGAGTGGTAGAGTCAAGATTAAATTTAGCTAGTTTATTTAGCGATTAAAGATTGTTTTTATTTGCATTCCTTTAACATTCATTGGTTAGGAAGTCAACTCATCCTATGAAATTTTCCAAAAAATGGATTATTTTCCCTTTAAGATTTTTAACATGGCAAATGTATTCACATTTATTTTTATTTTTTTTATTTTTTTTATTTTTTTAACAACAGTTGTAATTTTAAATTTGATTTCCTTAAACTTCATGGCTTTAATAAGGTGAGTCTTAAGCAATATTGAGATCACATTTTTATTCACTCCAATCTTTTATTTATTTATTTTTTTTTAATAATTCTTTGCAAGTTTGCTTGAAAAAGTATGAACTTCAAAAGTTTATTAAAGTGGGTTTCTCTTACAACTTGCTCCCCCCCCCCCCCAAAAAAAAAAAAATTTCATTGTGTGAATGTACGTATTTAATTAGTATTTTCAAATCTGATTTTATCAATATCGGCTAATTTGGGATAGCTAGACTATGAAATAAATTTTTTATTTAAAGATTACCCAACTTATTTTCCAATATTCGAGTACCATGATATTAGTTTTCCAGTACTTCTTATTAAGTATAATGCTGATACTTGATAATTTTGTTGTTACTGCAGTGGTTGTTCAAGCATGAGTGATCGTGAAGAAGAAAATTTTGAATGTTATGGGGAAGCAGAAGATGGTGAATGCGATTCGGATTCTGCACCTGCTCGTATCGGGTAAGTACACTGCATTTCTTTCAAAAATTTTAAAAAAATAAATATTTTAAGTTCATAATTTCTTTTTCACTTCTTTAGTATTAAAATAAGCTTTTTTTTTTATTATTAAATTAAGCTTGTGTGGTTTGCCCATTTGTAAAATACTGACATTTTTGCTTACACTGCAAGAATTCTATAAACCTTTGTGCACTACATTTGAAAATTGTGTTTTCTAATATATTTCAGATTTTGATGTTAGCTACGTAACCATATTTGGCAATTTAACGATTTTCTTACGTACTATTTACATAAATTAGTGTTTAGATCAATTTTTCCTATTTATAAACGTATAAAATTTAACGTAATACTTGACGTATTTTTTAGTATTAAAAAATGACTATTCTTTAACGACTTGGCTTCATAACTTTTATTTTTATTTTTTTAATGTTTAGAGATGAAGTAGACGGACCTTCTCTTCTCCGAAGTCCACCAAACTCACTTCCTCCATCTAATTTCGGCAGAAGAAATTCATGGGTCAGACGTTCACTCCGTGGGTCACCTTGCAGGTGTGTTTATATATATATATATATATATATATATATATATATATATATATATATATATATATATATATATATATATATATATATATATATATATATATATATATATATATATATATGCGGCCCGGCTCACCATAAGTCCTAAGGTTCTTCTATGTTTATTTTAGTCTCGATAAATAGCAAAATTTTAGACTCATTTGTGATTCTAACAAGTAGAGAGATTTCAGTTTAGATAGTTTAGTAAATTAACAACTCCGGTGCCGTATAGATAGTTTAGTGAATTAACAACTCCGGTGCCGTGTTGGTGTTTTGGGTTCAAGCATGTGCTTTGAACCATTTATTAAACTACTAGTTCCCCATTCGATTTTCCGCAATTGCGACACCTCATAATTCGAACCCGCGTTTGTTGTTTTTGATCATTAATTGACGCACTTTTTATTATTTATTATTATTATTATTATTATTATATTATTATTATTATTATTATTATTATTATTATTATTATTATTATTATTATTATTATTATAATAATAATAATATATAGAGTCCTAGAAAAAGATTATTTTAACAAAACTTATCATGATGTTGATCTAATTATTTATAATGTTGGGAAATAATTTTAAACGATTAACATAACAATCTGGTTTATCATTTCCTTTTATATCAGTGGCTTATCTTGAATTTCAGTAATAGTTATTTTATTTTTATTTATTTATTTATTTTTGTAATATTTTTATTTTTGAGACGTTTCAATTTAGCAAGGTAATGAAGCTTGAATTTACAGTAGGAAGGTTTTTATGGCTTTCCAAGGTCACAATAAGTCAGGTCAGGG
>SEYY01018352.1:192500-195000 GCA_009176605.1 Armadillidium nasatum
TGAGGCATTGAAAACGATCATGTTTTCTCTGCCCTAATTTGAAATACGAGAAAGATCATAGGCTAGTTGCTCCAAGGCCATCTTTCAAATTGAAAGGAGTAATGAAGGGTGGAGCCATCGACATAGGAATGTATAGGAGACGAAGTAATAGAAAGAAGGTCATTGATGAAAATTTGAAAAAGTGTCGGGGATAGGATATATCCTTTAGGAACACCACTATTTTTAGATTTATAGGAAGAACGTTGGCCGTCTGCAACAACTGCTATAGAACGACTGGAAAGGAAATCAGAATGGATGTCACAGAGAGAAGGATATATTCCGAAAGAGGGAAATTTGGAAATCAAAGCTTTGTGCCAGATGCTATCGAAGGTTTTCGATATGTCTACCGCCACAGCGAAAGACTCACCGAAATCCTGAATAGCGGAGGACCAAGAGTCAGATAGGGAAAGAAGATCACTAGTAGAGCGCTCTTTACGAAAGCCATACTGGCGATAAGAAATAAGATTAAAAGAAAACAGTAGAGAATAGAAGACTATTGGATCTAAGGCTTCAAGATCATCTTCCTAAAGTAACTAGAGTTTGTTTAGAGAATTATGCATATAGAATAATATTGAACGAAGTTGAAAAATCAAAAAAAAATTTTTTTTTGATATAATATTTCAGTATTTTTTTGAAAGAAATTTAATAAAATAATTTTTAAAATCTGTACTTTCTGCACTTTCATGGAAATAACATAATAATAATTTTGTTATGTACAGCCAATGAGTTATGCTTTTAGGATCTCTAAATATGTCATTCTCAAATTTTAATATTAAATATCAAGTATTGTGTGTACGTGTTTGTGTGAAGTGGAGAGGAGTTTTTTTTTAAGGTTTGGTGGGGGGGGGGGATGCAATTTCACACCTAGCCTAACCGAAGGCTGAAAGGGGGGGGGGGGTATTGAAGGTAATCCTAAAACGGAATAAAAGTTTTTAACATGTACAGCAAAATTTTTGGACATTTTTTTTTTTCACACCCTCATTTTAAATTTACATAATTAATAATTAATAATAATAATAATAATAATAATAATAATAATAATAATGTATTTTTTTTTTTTTTTTTTTTTTGTTTTTTTTTTTATATATATATTATATTCATATATTAAAATATTATTTTATTATTTATATATATATATATATATATATATATATATATTATATATATATATATATATATATATATATATATATATATATATATATATATATATATATATATATATATATATATATATATATATTCTCTACACATTTCACTAAAGCCCATGAATTAGGTAATATTAATTTTTATTTGATTGCTAAAGTCATAAGCAATGACTTTAGATGACATTAAAATTCATGATGCAGAACAGTGGGAATTGCCCCCAAAATATTTGTTATATTTAAAATGGTATTTTCTGCACATGCGTAAGTCCTTAAATTACTATTATTACTATCAAAATGTTATTTCTGCAAAATGTTTATAATTTAGGAATTTTCTGTTAATTATTAAGGAATAAGTAAAAGTAAAATCGTAAAACTATAAAGTGAACTTTTTTTTTTTTGTTGAATAAAACTTTTACGAAGTTTAAATTTAAGTGAGATTTTTATTTGCTCTTTTACGAAAAAAAAAAAAAATTACGAATATAAAAATGCAAGATGATTGTTAAATTGAAACAGTAAAACATTTATTATTATTATTATTTATTATTATTATTATTATTATTATTATTCTTGAAATAAAATTTCCATAACGATCTTTTGTATTTATTTCATTTGTTTTTGAAATAAATTTTTTCAAATAATTTTTTTTTTTTTTATTTTTTTTTTTTGAAATCCAAGAGTTTAAAAATCAAAGAAACAATATTAAAAACTTGAAAAGTTTTTTTTTTTCACTCTTGTTCCATGATAGATAATAGATTAACATTATTTGATGATATCGATCCAAGATAGCTAACAGATTAGCAATATATATATATTGAAAAGTATTTATTTTTTTCATTGTTCATGACTTTTCCTCTCGCTTGTACAAAGAAAAATTGTTCCAGAAACTTAGATTCGAAAATAAAGGCTCTGCTCCGAGCCTTTATCATTATTTATCAAACTTTCTCAACAAAAATACTTTCGTTTTTTTTCCATCAGACAAAATTTTAAAAGTTTTTTTCGTGCTTTCTAAATTAGGTAGCTGGAGAATAGGACTTCTTGACAAATTATAGGATATGTAGAGAAGATGATGACTTCTCGAGAGATTATATAGGATACAGTTGAGATTTGGGTCAGGTCAGGGGTCAAAGTAACCCGTTAGATGTGCTCAAAATTTGTGTGCATCTAAAACTATAATTGGTCTTTATATATATATATATATAGTATATATATATATATATATATATATATATATATATATATATATATATATTATATATATATATATATATATATATATATATATATATATATATATTGCAAAAATAGTGATTTGT
>SEYY01018352.1:205000-210000 GCA_009176605.1 Armadillidium nasatum
ATATAGTATTGCATGAATCATTTGTATGGTGAATACAGCTTCTCTTTGGCTTTGTTTTCTGCTTTAGTGCTTCGTATTTGTTTCGTGATAATAAGGTACAATTTATTTATTTATTTTATTTTATTTTTATAAAGATTTTTTAAATTTAGGTTAGTTATTGAATTAGTTTTATTATATGTATTTTGTTATCTTTAATATAAATTGTAATGATTTTATTTATTATTTTTTTTTTTTTAACATTTAAAGTTTTAATTTTATTAATGCATTTATTTATTTATTTTTTTTTATTTTAATGTTAGTTTAAAGATTAAGAATAGGTTTGTGTATACCATCTGTTCTTGTATATACAGATTTTTAGTATTTTTATATACATAACGAGCTATATATCAAGATTTAATGGTCAGCTTTAAAAAGAAAAAAAATACGTTTGAATACTTAAGTAGTACTTATCCACAGGTGCAAATGCTTCAGCAACAAGTGGGTGTTTTAGCCGAAAATCAGGTCAATACTGACGACAGGTATACGAGGGTGAAGCAGGATAACTCCGCTTTGCAGGCAAGGTGAGAATATCTAAAATTAAATTACATATATATTTAATATACAAGTAAATTCCTCGTAAAATTTTCTCGCTTAAGGAGTAAATGTTTCAGTTATGTTGTAATTGTACAGTAATCTTAATGCAACATATATTAAAGATTATACGTGGAACAACAAAAAATATAGGTTTTAAAAACTTGGGACTGAATGTCTTTATTTTGCGAGGAAATATAGAACATACTGTAATGTGATTCCTTTTTATTGTTGTTTGTCCCCAATTCTCATATTTAATTAATAGTTTGTTATTGTGAGAAGATTGTCAAAGTATATATATATATATATATATATATATATATATATATATATATATATATATATATATATATATATATATATATATATATATATATATATATATATATATATATATATATATATAATAGGATAGATATAGAAATGTTTTATTGTAGAGTACTATTTGAAATGGTAACGAAAATTGTGGGTAATTTTGGGAAATTTGCCGTTTGATGTGTTTGTGAGTATGACTTGAAAAATAGAGCAATCGGCTCGTATTATTTATTATATATATATATCCCGATTTCGATGTAAGGATCGTAGAATGCTATTTCCTAGAGTACTTCCATCATAGGAGTGCCCCCCTCGTAGAATAGGGGTAATGCCCTTAAGGTATTAGCTTTAAATACTTTTCTCAATATTCTCACACGGCGCAAGGATTAATGCACTGCCATCGTAAATTTGGTTCTTTGCGTGGTGATTTGGTTATGCCTTGAGTATTATATATATATATATATATATATATATATATATATATATATATATATATATATATATATATATATATATATATATATATATATATATATATATATATATAATAATAAAAATAATTTCGAAAAGAGTTTAGCAATTGTTTGTATTATTACTATTAAATTAGTTTTAAAAATGGGTGTTAAAAGAACTTATTTAAAAAATAGAGGTTATTTGTATAATGTTTTTAATTGTAATGTCGAAAACTTTTTTAACAGCAATAAAATATATATTGACGACTGTGTTTAAGGCTTTTAAAAAGTGTAGGAAAAAAAATTACAATATACTGCATTTGGCAGTTTGCTCTTTGTAACTAAAACTTTATTATAAAAAATAATATTTCTTGGTCTTCCATTTGTTTTCATTATTATTTTAAAAATTATTTTCAGTTATTTTCCCCCCCCCCCTTTTTTTTTTTTTTTTAAATTAAGTTGTCTAAATTTATTTTATATCATTAATTAAAGGGTGATGATGCTTGAGGAGCAGCTCCGCGAAACAGAGATGCGGGCTGAAGATCGACTCTCAGACGAACAGAAGAGGAATAAAGAGATGATTGGCCGCGTTGAGCGCGAAAAGCAACTAACCGTAGAAAATTATTCAATAAAGTAAGTAAAATTTGTAATTTTTTTAAATAATTTTTTTTATGTAAGAACATAGTGTATAAATTTTTTTTTTTATCTTCAATATGGCGCTTGAGAGAGTTAAAATTTTATTTTTATAATTTATATATTATATATATATATATATATATATATATATATATATATATTATATATATATATATATATATATATATATATATATATATATATATATATATATATATATATATATATATATATATATTATATATATATATATATATATATATATATATAAATTATTAAGTACCATACTAAATTGAATACAGTAAATTATAATATATATATATATATATATATATATATATATATATATATATATATATATATATATATATATATATATATATATATATATATATATATATATATATATATATATATATATATATATATATATATATATATATATATATATATATATATATATATATATATAATGTATATTATAAATTATATAAATCATAATTATTTTTTATAGATATTGCAATGTAGAAAAAGAAAAGAATTCAATTGTTGATGATAATCTAAGATTAAAAAAAGAAATGGAAAAATTAGAAAAAGAAAAATTAATCCTGCAAGATAAGATAACAGAAGCCGAAATTAGTATGTCTTCTTTGAAAGAAGAAAACGTCAAAATGGGTGAAATGTCAAGAAGAGAAAAAGAGGAATTGAGGATAGAGAGGGAAAGAGGATCTCAGGTGAAGAACTAAATTTAATTTTTAACCTAATTATTTATTTTATTTTTTTTTATTTTTTTTTATTTTTTTAATTTTTTTTAAATCAATTATTCTACTTAATTTGATATATATATTTTTTTTTTTTGCTGCAGCCAGCAACTTTAAGTGAGGTAATTTTATTTCTTATTCTCATGCTATTATTATTATTATTATTTTTATTATTATTATTATTATTATTATTATTCATGGATGGTTTTCATGCTCCAGTTTTATTTTATGAAGAACGTTGGCAGTTATATGTTCATGGTTTGTTTCTCTTTTTAAGGAATATTTTAAAAGGCGTTTTTAGAGATAAAGAAAATTGTCTTCCCAAAATCTAAAATAATTTGGATAAGAATTTAGCAATTGTTTGTATTCTCAAACCTTAAATGGAGTATTATTACTATTGTGTCTGACAATTCATTTTTTGTTTGTTCAATCCCACTTGCAAGTACCCTCTCAAGTTTTCTCAAACGTGGAAAGCATGTGTTTGATGACTTGCTCATATTTTTTTTATCGTTCCTGTGAAAAAAGTTTTTAAAATGCTTAAGATGAAGTTCACTTTTAGAACTTACCCATGTCAGCTAACTAAAATAATGGTTTTCATTTACGAATACAATCTTTTTTTTATTGTATATGTAAATGCAAACCCTTGCTCTCGTTGGTTTACATAGGTAAGCTCAAAAGGTAAAATTTCATTTGAAGTGAAGAAGTGATCACTGAATTGGAAAACTCTCCATTCTTATGACATCTTTGATTTGAATTTCTAGGTTGAAGATAAAATTTGCAGCTAAATTTTGAATTCAATCGTGATGGGATAAATAATTTATTTACCGAGCATTCTTTATTTGCTAAAAGAAAAGTATATATGAAATAGTTATCGGAATTAGTAATATAATTGATGATTTTTTTGATATTTGAGAAAATGATAATGAATGTAGGATGACGAAGCTGGTGCATGAGAGGGTCATGGAAAATAGAACTGATAATAGAAAAGAGCGTGGATACGATTAAAATTTAGAAAAAAAACATTTCCCTAATTTCAGTAATTTATTCTCCAAATATAATTCATTTCTAAAAGGTTATTGAGGAGCTACGATGCGAAGTAGAACGTCTTCGTGCTGTTGAAGAATCTTATAGAAAACGATCTCCAAGTTTAGATTCAATATCAGGGAACACGGCTGAATTGGAGGCTGAGTTGAAGCAGCTTAAGGATGAAAATAAACGTAAGGTTTTAAATTGTTTGAATTATAATTCGAGTATTATTAACTAAGATATTTTAATTTTCTGTAAACTTTTATCATTTTCTTCTTTCTTAAAACTAAATTTACCTTATTGGAAGCAAGAGTTTTTCTTTATCTAGTTAAATTGATACTTTATTAAATAACTAGCATGAAACCATGAAACTAATTAGTCCTTATGTTATTTTAGTTACAATTTCTAAACAGTCACTACTCTTGTTCTCATTTTGACTACTAAAAACCGAATGATAAATAAAATGAAGTAGTATTTTAAATTAAATTCAGATTAATATTTTTCTAGTTTTCATTCCCAACACATTAAAACCATATTTATACATTTTTGTTCCATGTAAGTAGAAAGTACTGATCAGTAATTTTTATATTTTTTTTAGTACTATTAGAGCAAGTCGAGGATTTACAGGCTCAGCTCCTGACGTCACGCCTTGAGGAAGGCAGGACTCTAGTCTCTGCTGCTCATAATTCTTTAGCAGCCGAATTTGAGCAAATGACAAATGATGAGGTGAGAACTATTCGTACTCATTACTTTTTATTAATATTATTATGATTTTGTTCTTGGATGTTTGTATAAGTTTTCCATTTTTTGTAGTTGGCCCTTTAAATTTAAATTTTGAAAAGACTTTTAAAATAAATATCTGATTATCGTCTTATAGTATTTCTTTCAAAAGTAATTTGCGTTTGTTCTGTTTCATTGTATATAGTCGAAATAATTTTTGCTTTTTTAATTTACTGCCATTGAGAGTTATTATCTTTTATAAATCAAAAATGGGGTTAATTTTTGTTGATTTCTTGTTTTTTTTTTTTTGTTTTTTTTTTTTTTTTGTTTTTTTTTATTATTTTATATATAATTAATATATATATATATATATATATATATATATATATATATATATATATATATATATATATATATATATATATATATATATATATATATATATATATATATATATATATATATATATATATATATATATATATATATATATATATATATATAATATATATATATATAT
>SEYY01018352.1:215000-222500 GCA_009176605.1 Armadillidium nasatum
GTGCTTGAGGGCGCCGGTTCGATCCCACTTCGGGATCCTAGGTATATACTACCTAGAAAAGTTCCTCTCCTCGAATAGGGCAATGCCCGTGAGATGTGAACTTTTAAAAAAAAAAAAAAAAAAATTGCCCTTTAGTTATTTTCCTCACTTCTCAACAGCTATATTTTATTTGCTGAATGAAATGAAGAAAACTAAGAATGACTATAGAATTCCCACATACGTATACATTCTAAAGTTTCTTGATTTCTCCATTTCTCCGATTGGTAATACAGATCGCATTATAAGTTTTAATTACAATTCTTCCTCCAGCAATTCCATTCTTCAGTGCTCGAGTTCATATTCTCCATCTTCTGGGATCTGGTTCTCTTCTGCCAGAACATTACTATAACTCCAATACTCTATGTATGCTGTTGATATTCTTTCAAGTTCTGCCTTTAAGAACAGGAGAGGTTAAGTTTTCTTTCAAATCATGAAAACACCATGAAGGAGTGTTTTAATCAAAAACAATCCTCAGATGAAAATGTGTCTATATCATTCTCCCAAGATTTCTGAAAAAAAGGAAGAAAAATTGTTGAGCAAATTTTGAATTTTTCTCATTTGAAGTTGGGGTGAGAGATTTTTCAAAAAATTTCAAAACATGAAAGCACCATGAAGGATTGTTTCAATCAAAAACAACTCTTAGATGAATATGTTTCTACATCATTCAACTAACTATCGTGAAAAAAAAAAAAAAATTATTGAGAAAATTTTGAGCTAGGGCCATTTGAAGTTTTGGTGGATTATCTCCCAAACCATACCCCGTACAGAAATTTTACAAAAATGCAAAAATATGTATCGTCCCCAATTATACTCGTACCAAGTTTAATTTTTATGTTGTCAAAATTAAAAAATTTATTTTAAAAAACATCGAAAAATGTCCCAATGAAAATATTCATGAAAGGGACGGATCATTGACCATTTGAGTGAAGAGGAATATACTAGGTCATCGTAAGACTTTAAATGACAAATTTGATATAATATATATATATATATAATATATATATATATATATATATATATATATATATATATATATATATATATATATATATATATATATATATATATATATATATATATATATATATATATATATATATATATATATATATACCTTTTTTTTTTTTTTTTTTTTTTTTACCTTCTCACCCCCTGACCACCCCATGTTGAGGCGGCCACACTTCGCTAATGAAGCTTCCTGCCGCAGTCGGTCTCGTCCAGAGATCCTTCAAAGAAGTGATGCCCCAGAAGATTTTGGGGCGAGAGTTGGAAGGACAGCGTAATAGAAAGTGTTTCACGGTCTCCGGGGCCATTCCGCATCTAGTACAGGTGGGAGATGCTGCCTGGTTTATTTTGAATTTGTGTTTGTAATGTTGTAGGTTTGGGTGGTGCCCGCATCTCAATCTTGCAAGTGAGGTTTGTAAGTGTCTTGGGAGGTTGTTGAAGTCGGGTTTATTTCAGGGGGGGTTCGTTTAGTGTGTTGTTTGGAGGTCTGTTGATCAAGTATGAATGTGTTAGTTGAGTGTGTATAGTTTGGTTGTTGTGGTATTGGGGGGAGGAGGGGAGATGTGATTTAGGATCTGTTTGTAAAAGGCGCCGGTGGACGATGAGGGTGTGTTAGTCTCTGTGGGGTAGGTTGGAGGAGAGTATTGTGACACGGGTGTGTGGGTAGACGTGTTTTTGCATAAAATTGGGTGCCTATCATTTCGAGGTGATTCCTTATAGGTAGTATCTGGGTTTCGTTATGTAGGTGTTGTTGAGGGGTTGTGCGTGTGCAGCCGGTGATGGTGCGAAGGGCTTTATTTTGAGTTATTTGGAGTGTCTTTAAGTTTTTGTCGGAGAGCAGGGTGCCAGACAGGGGAGGCGTAGTTAATGGTGGGGCGTATAAATTGTTTGTAGATTGCAATTGAGGTTTGTATGTTGTTGTTTATGTCTGTATTGGCCACTGTTTTGAGGATGTTTAGTTTTCTGTTTGCGGCTGAGGTGGTATTTTGAATGTGCTTGGAGAAAGTGAGGTGAGTGTCAAATGTTAGGCCGAGAATTTTTGGGGTTTTGTTGAGGGGTATGGGGTGTTTAGTAGGACTTGTGGGTGGGTGTTGATAGTGTGTTTGTCTGTTTTATTAGGGTTATGAGGATTTGTTTGGGGATGCCGTCATCCTGTTTTCTGCTAGCCAAGATTGGAGTTGTGTTATGTAGTCTTGTGTGAGAGATGTTGCGGTGGTGAGGTTTTTGTGAGTGGTGGCAATAGTTATGTCGTCTGCGTATGATATTATGCGGGTGAAAGTTGTTTGGGGTTGAGGGAGGTCTGCTGTGTACAGGTTGAATAGAGTGGGGAGAGTATGGCTCCTTGCGGAACTCCGTTCCTTAAGTTTGATGGTACGTGATTTATGGCCGTTTTGTTGTATTTGGGCGGTTCTTCCTGATAGGAAGTTGGTTAGCCATTTCTTAGTATCTTGTTGGGATGTTGGATTGGAGGTTTTATGGATAAGATTATGTCTCGGGACAGTATCGAAGGCTTTGTTTATGTCAATTGCTTTAGTATAGTTTTGTGATTAGGCTTATGGTTTAGTCCGTTTATTATAGGTTGGATGATGTTGGTAAGTGCAGTGGTGGTGGAGTGGTTGGGTTTGAACCCGTGTTGGAAGTTTTGTTGTGTGATGAATTGGAGGATAGAATTTAGGATTAGTTTTTCAAGAAGTTTTGAATAATATGAGATTGGTCGGTAAGAGTAGGGTTTGAAGGGTCTTTGCCGGTTTAAGTTTAGGGATGATTAATGCTTTTTTTCCATTGGGGGGGATATAGTTGAGTTGGATGGATTTGTTGAAGATGGAAATTATGTATGTGATTTGTGGTGGGATAGGTGTTTTTGGTGAATATTTGATATGTTTGTCTGGTCCTGTTGCTGGAGAGTTTTTGATAGTTTTAATAGTGTTTTGAGTGATTGTGGGTGTGATGGCATTTAAGTTGTTTTGGTTGTTGCGTAGCTTTTTCAGTTTTCTTATTATTTTCCTTTTTGTGGGTGGTAGGTAAGCTACTTTGCTTGGCGAAGTGTGTGGCCAGTAGGTTGATGTGTTGTTTGGGAGTTAATGGGGTTTGTGTAGTGGGATTGGTTGGAGTTTGTGAGTGTGAAGTTGGTTGTTTTTTGCGTTGTGGATTGTGTATTGTTTTCCAGACTCTTTTGCTGTTTGTGTTGTCCAAGTTTTTGATAGGAAGTTTTGGTAGTAATATATATATATATATATATATATATATATATATATATATATATATATATATATATATATATATATATATATATATATATATATATATATATATATATATATATAATATATTATTATATATATATATTATATATTATATATATATATATATATATATATATATATATATATATATATTAGGTATATAATTTATATATTATATATATATATATATATATATATATATATATATATATATATATATATATATATTATATATCGTTACCCAAAAAGGAAAAAAAGTAACTACGATACCATTTCTTCGTAAAAAAAATTCAAATGAAACAACAGTTACTGTTTACTGTGTTACTTTTACTATAGTAAAATAAAATGCCGGGATACTTTAAGGACAAATTTATTATTATTATTATTAAACAAAGGAAAGAAATAAAAACAAAAACTTAATAATAAAAAAATAGTTTATTGGTGATTACGTTCACTCCTTTGATTGATGTCTTCCTCTGCGAGTAATTGTGCTTCCCAAACCTAAGCGATTTCCAACGTGAGAGTGAATGCGAGCTCAAAAGCGAGCAACACAACAAACATACGATTGAGAGTTAAAAAAAAAATACACACAATATAGTTTGAACAGTTCGTGTGACTAGTGTAGCGAGTGGTCCGCATTCTACTCTCAGTCGAACAAATTTCTTTTAGTTTTCTTTTCCTCGTTTGCTGAAAAGTAATGACACATAAAAGTGAACACGAACGAAAACTCGTAAACGATCAACATAAATGTATGGTATTTTGTCACGACTAAAAATCATGTAGCTGATCAGCAATCTAAGCAAAACCTTCACACTCACTTGCAGTTCCCTTTGGCTTGTGCTTACTAGTTCTGCAAATACTTCCGCAGCTTCCTCTTGTGTTCATTTTGATTTGAGCGTACCTCAACTCCTCCTTGTTCTTGATGTTCTATACTCATACATCCTTGAGTGCTATCCATTCCCTGTAATTTAAAGAAAGAAATATCTATTCAACGAAGTGTGACGTGTGTCAGCACTCGCTATAGTTAATCTAAGTACAAAGAAACATTAAAAAAATAACAATTGATATAATTAGGATCATTTCGTTAAAGTAACATTAGACGCTCCAAAATGGCGTTTGAGTTAGTGGCTCTTTTGGCCACAAGAGCGTCATTGCCGATGGAGAAGTTGGGCTTCGCGCAGGAACTGGAAGGGATAACTGTATTGTATTTAACAGATATAGTCATCATAACTGGGTCATTACTTAAGGCAACCTTAGTCCAAATATCTTCCAAATAGACCCTGACAATGACTTACATTTTAGACTTAGTCGACTTGTGTCTGTTGATGGGTTTCTGGAACCGCCTCATAGCATTAAAAAAATCTGACTCAAAATCTAGCGTTGCCGGACATCTCTCTCATAGACGCTTTCACGACTCTCTCCATCTCCTTGCACATGTTACTGACTCTTTTAGTTTCATAGGACTATAGGCCATTTTTTTAATTTTTTTTTATTTTTATTTTTTTAATTTTTTATTTTTTTAAGTTCACACCTTCTGGCATTGCTTATTCGAAGAGGGGAACTTTCTTACGATTTTCAGAATCAATCACTTTACTATTACGTCACGATAGAAGGGAATGAGGTTAGACGGAACATGAAATAACGGAGTAACGGACCAGAACTTCCTCTACTTTATCCGTTACAGTTATAAAAAGAAACGAGTCTGTTACTTTCCTAAAAAAAATAACAATTAATAAGTTAGTAAAGAGCAACGAACTGATGCCCATATATATATATATATATATATATATATATATATATATATATATATATATATATATATATATATATATATATATATATATATATATATATATATATATATATATATATATATATATATATATATATATGTATATATATATATATATATATATATATATATATATATATATATATATATATATAAACTTCAATAGTTGATGGTCAACACTATCAACAATAAACCTAAACTCATGTTCAGAGAATATTGCTTCTGCTTCTGCTTAATGAAGTATTTGACGCCAAGATTAACTTGTCGTAGAATCTATCTTTGAAGCAATCTGAAGGAGAGAGCAGAGAGAAAGACAGAAGGACTTGAGGAGGACGATAAGAGACAATAGGAACAAGGATGTAATAAGAAAGGAGACTTAACTTATGGGTTAGGAGGAGGCAACAAACAGGAAAGACGACCGAAGTAGGAAGAAATAGGAGGGAAGGTACAAATAGGATGATAAAACAGGAGACATTATTCACATAGGAGGGAGGGGGGAGGAGGAAGAAGGAGGGCTGATTCGGTGAATTAATAATCGAAGGAGGTAAATGGAAACAATAATTGCATCAATAAACAATCTTTGGGTTTAATTTGCTTAAGGAATATTCGAACGTTTCCAATTTCATTCTAATATTCCTTATTATTTATCAGTGACAAAATTGTAAAAAAATTCTTTATTGAGATTATTAGCTTTAGGCACACACACACACACACACACACACACACACATATATATATATATATATATATATATATATATATATATATATATATATATATATATATATATATATATATATATATATATATATATATTTTTTTTAACATTTAATTTTTGCTTTGACATTTATTATTGAAGAGTTTAAAGCATTTTAAATACAGATTTGTAATCTATTTATTTCTTAAAAAGATTTCTTAACTAAGCTGCTACCAGCGTGTCATTATAATGCTATAGTAACACATGTGTTCTATCACCTTTTCAAAACTAGAGGGACTGTGAGGGATGGTGAACTAAAGATATATAATTACTTTGAGTCTCGTCATTTTCTATGAAAAGATTTTATTCAATTTTATGCATTAATAGATATATTTTTTAATGAAGGGTAGGGGAGCCCAGCATCCATTTACGTAAATCCTGTGGTTAGCATTCTGTGGGCATTTTGATTTGTAATAAAATGATGTTTTACTGATTTAACAACTTACTATTTGTTTTTCCTTCGACTTTCTGTATTTGAATAGATTTGTGTATAACTTCATCCTGAGTTAGAAATCTGAAACTTTCTTTGCCCTTTCTTTTTTACTCTTCTCTGTCTCTCTATATTCGAAGAGATTTGAGTATAATTATTCATTCTGAGTCTAGAAATTTTGAAACTCTATTTTCCTTTTCACATCTAGGCTTAAGAGAATTTCGTTTATTTGGAATAGTTGCATTTAGGTCTTGAAGTTCGATAATTTTTTGATGTTAGGTTCAAGTCAAGTTGAATAGTATGTAACTTTGGTACTTCTTTACTCAAAATGGTCTCGAATGGTAGTGGTAAAAATTTCTTGTTAGATTTTCATTTGAAACCTTTATAACGAAAACAGCTTTCAAATATGCTACAGTTTTAATTTTCATGTTAATTAAAAAATATCTATGGTATAAATTTAAAAAAAAAAAAAATTTAACTAATTTAAAAAAGCAATAAAAAAAAGACTTCTTCGGAGGCATTCATATCACTGCGTTACATATAGACTGACGTAGGGTAGAACTGCATAAAAAAAAAACCTTCTTCAAGAACATGAGTCAAAAACTAAGAAGCAACTCTAAGATTTTTGTTCTTCAACTGTTTCTTTTGTTAGGAAGTTAAAAGGAGACAAACACACACCAGTAAAGTCATATTATATATCTGTGTCAAGAAGTAAATCATTCATTAAAGGTACTTTGATATTCACAAATACCAAAACAAACTTTTTTTCCCAGGCTTTTGTTCATAGATATTTAAATCAACATGTTATACATTTTTCCATTGTCTGTCTAAGTAAGAATTTTAAAAAAAAAAAATAAATAAATAAAAAAAAAAAAAAATAATAAAAAATAAAATAATAAAATTTTACTTTTTTTTTTTTTTTGAAGCGGTATCCAGAAGTTCTCTTTTCTCTTTGCAAAGTCAGTCCGTCTGGATTCTGTTCTTTGTGAATCCTGAAAACGATACAAAAGTTTTGCAATTATGAAATAAATTAGAGATACTGAAGTAATTAGGCCTATGTATGTACAACAGAGCATCTTTCCCTTCAGATGTAAATCAACTACTACTCAGAAAGATTTGCATAAAGGAAGATAGTGTTTATAAATTATGTGAACTGTCCTTTAACTAAGCAAGAAACTGTCCTTTAACAAAGCAAGAAACTGTCCTTAAACTAAGCAAGAAACTTATAGTGAGA
>SEYY01018353.1:5000-7500 GCA_009176605.1 Armadillidium nasatum
CTCAGTCTCTCTCTCTCTCTCTCTCTCTCTCTCTCTCTCTCTCTCTCTCTCCCAATGTAAGTCTTTCTGTCTATCACTTTCTTACTCATTATTTCTTTTGTCTTCCTCTCTTCCTCTCATTATGTTTCTCTCTTTATTCCGTTTGACCTGCTCTGTTCTATTCTTTCTCTCATTTTACCAAACTAAATTCCTTGACATTAACAAGAAAACAATGAAATAATTCCAGTAATTCGGTCCCTCACATAAATAATAGTTAAATTGTCATCATACGAATAAGACAAGGTGAACAATTTGAAAACGAACTAACTTATATGAATTATATTATATATATTATATATATATATATATATATATATATATATATATATATATATATATATATATATATATATATATATATATATATATATATATATATATATATATATATATATATATATATATATATATATTATATTACATTATTTATAGATTTAGCATTAATTAATTTATGTGAAATTTAAAATATTTAAAAGAAATTAAATAACATTTTAACATAAATAAAAATTGCATCGAAAGTCTGATAACATTTAATTTACTCTCCAGATAAGGCACCATGACCAAATTAAGACAGTAATAATAATAATAATAATAATAATAATAATAATAATAATAATAATAATAATAATAATAATAATAATAAGGTTTATAACTAGAATAGCTTCAATAACAGAAAGGATAAATAAAATTATTTTTTTTTTTATACAAAAAGAATAATGCAAGTAGTCATGCAAGTTAAAAAAGAAATCGTTTTAGGCTATTTTTCTTCTTCTTCTTCTTCTTCGTTTCTTCTTCTTCTTCTTCTTCTTCTTCTTCTTCTTCTTCTTCTCTTCTTCTTCTTCTTCTTCTTCTTTCTTCTTCTTCTTCTTCTTCTTCTTCTTCTTCTTCTTCTTCTTCTTCTTCTTCTTCTTCTTCTTCTTCTTCTTCTTCTCCTTCTTCTTCTTCTTTTTATTCTCCTTCTTCGTTTTCTTCTCTTGTTCGTTTTCTTTTCTTGTTCGTTTTCTTTTCTTCTTTGTTTTCTTTTCTTCTTTTTCATTTTCTTTTCTTCTTCTTCGTCTTATTCTTCGTTTTCTTTTCTTCTTTGTCTTCGTTTTCTTTCCTACTTCTTCTTCTTCTTCTTCTTCTTCTTCTTCTTCTTCTTCTTCTTCTTCTTCTTCTTCTTCTTCTTCTTCTTATTATTATTATTATTATTATTATTATTATTATTATTTTATTATTATTATTATTATTTTTATTATTATTATTCTATTTCTTCTCCTTCTTCTTCGTTTTCTTTTCTTGTTCGTTTTCTTTTCTTCTTCGTTTTCTTTTCTTCTTTGTTTTCTTTTCTTCTTCTTCGTCGTATTCTTTGTTTTCTTTTCTTCTTTGTCTTCTTCTTCGTTTTCTCTCCTTCTTCTTCATCTTCTTCTTCTTCTTCTTCTTTTTATTATTTTTTTTAAAGAAGTTTTTTTCGTATTGAGTGTTGATCTCCTTCGACAGTGAGTTGCTTCGGATCTACTTATGAATATTCACAATATTTTTTAGAAATTACAATTTACACCAAACCTACAGTATTTATCTCCCAAACCATTATTCCTCAACACAATATTTCTACTCATATATATATATATATATATATATATATATTATATATATATATATATATATATATATATATATATATATATATATATATATATATATATATATATATATATATATATATATATATATATATATATGTGTGTGTGTGTGTGTGTGTGTGTGTTAAACAGTTTGGAAGGGCCGAAAATCTAAAAAATAATAATAATTTAATAATAATAATAATAATATTAAAGATAATAATAATAATAATAATAATAATAATAATAATAATAATAATAATAATAATAATAACTGTTATACTTTGAATTAAATTTGCGTATTTCTATTTGAATATTCAGAATGTGAATAAAGACTAAAGTATGTATACATAAATTAGAAGGCTATTGTTAGTTTAATTTCAAACTAAAATCAAACTATGATAGAGCAGCCACCATATATATATATATATATATATATATATATATATATATATATATATATATATATATATATATATATATATATATATATATATATATATATATATATATATATATATATATATATATATATATATATATATATATATATATATATATATATATATATATATATATATATATATATATATAGATGATAGGCTATATATAAGGCAAGAATCTCATATCTCAAAAGTTAAATTATTTTGCCAGAGGAATACAATAAATAATGGACATGAAAAGCGTCCGAACTTTACATCCTTCATTTAGGTCGGCAGCTTTTCCCGAACTTTACCCTTTAATAGAGAAAAAGAATTGTGTGTGTGTGTGTGACAGAAAACACAGAAATTAATATTACATACTTAAAATCTCTTTTTCAATGTTAACTGACACAAGCAATGATGCCGGAGGACATCTTG
>SEYY01018353.1:20000-22500 GCA_009176605.1 Armadillidium nasatum
ATATATATATACATATATAAGAATTTGAAAAATTTACCATAAATGGAAATGTACATGAAACAGTTATTGTAAATGGAAAAATGAAGTTAACTTGAAAATTTGAAAGACCTTTTAACATTTATAAGAAGAAAAGTTGGCAGAAACCTCCAACGTTCTTTTTGATTTAGTTCATCGAGAATAAAGGAATATAAATTCTTTTCTTCCTAATTTGGGACACACTTTTTACCTTTTTAATGAAGTGATGCGTAAGAAGGAGTGCTGTCAAAGGATGAGAAGGAGTCGCAGTTCTCAAAATAAAACGCAGCGGGGAATGAAACGAGTTGAGATTTTAAATTTTGCAAAGAGGTTTGTGGCAAGAAATTGGCAATCGTAATTTCTACACTCTTCAAGTATTTATTTATTTATTTATTTATTTTTTAAATATATTTTTAATATTTTTCAGTCAAGCAAGAGCATAAATTTAGACAAGTGCCGTATCTACCAATCTTTAAAGATTAAAAACTTTTTATATTTTCTCTTTCCAAAATATGACAACAGGTGTTAAGGAAATGGATAAGAATTTTCATCAACAAATACCAACAATTGGAGAAATGAGGAAGATGAAATCCTGAAAAAAACACAAAGATCACAAACCTTCAAAATCTTGTATCACTTGATTTAAAAGAAGAATCAAAAGAGAGAGAGAGAGAGAGAGAGAGAGAGAGAGAGAGAGAGAGAGAGAGAGAGAGAGAGAGAGAGAGAGAGAGAGAGAGAGAGATTATAACCATAGTAAAAATGGAATTCAAGTCCCGTAAAACAATGAAAATAACAAATGAATTTAATGAAATAATTATTACTGTGTCTGGTTGGAAATAATAATGTATGAATGAATCATCATTGGAATACTTTATCAATTCATTCATTTAATGCATTTCCTACTACCGTTATTATTAATACTATTATTAATAAAAGTTGAGAGCCTATAAAAAGAAACATATTTGAGAGAAAATAAAAAAAAAAGTTTTTGCAAGTACTTTACAATGACCGAGAAGAAAAGGACACACACACACACAAACACAGCTTCAAAATTCATTTCTTCGGTTCCATATCTATAAAGTCCTAACCTATCTTTTAATATACATCAAACTGACAATCTCGTTTATGCCTTCAGTTACCGAACCTGTTTCAGTCCTCGAGAGGAATGATTTACACTCACGTCCACCTGGGTATTATTCGTGCTTTACCCATACCCTTTTAACTTGTCCGAATCTCCTACGATCTCTTCGTACCCGATTTCTTCCTCCCATCTTATTCATCATTTGAAAACCTTTCAAAGTACTTTTTTCTCTCCAACATTTTCTCTCTTGTTAACATGTTTTATTATGTATAAAAGTAAATATTAAATTTATAATTTAAAACTTACGAGTAATAATAATAATAAGAATGATTTGAATAATAATAATAATAATAATAATAATAATAATAATAATAATAATAATAATAATAATTAATAATAATAATAAATTTTTTCGCTCAAGTATCAATATTAAAAGGTTTATAAAAAGAATAAATAGATTTAATTTAAACTTCAGAACACACACACACACACACACACACACACACACACACACACACACACACACACACACACACACACATACACACATATATATATATATATATATATATATATATATATATATATATATATATATATATATATATATATATATATATATATATATATATATATATATATATATATATAGGCTTGTCAATCAGACTAACTTTATGGAACTAAGCAACAAAGGAAGTTTAGTAAAAGATGATCCAAAACATTATTTTCGAAATGTTGAACAAAATGGCCGACTGACTCAATAGTTCAACTCGACTCGATTGACATTAACAACAAAATTTTCATGTCTTTTATCATTTAAATTTTATACAAACACATTTGTAATAATATAATAATAATAATAATAATAATAATATATATATATATATAATATATATATATATATATATATATATATATATATATATATATATATATATATATATATATATATATATATATATATATATATATATATATATATATATATATATATATATATATTCCTTCTGCTTTTTTTTCTCTATCTCTTAAAACAAACTGAAAGTGTACAAATACTAAAAAAGAAACTGCAAAAAAAAAAAAATAAAAAAATTAAAAAAAATTAAAAAAAATAAAAAATAAAAAATAAATAAAAACAAAATAAATAAAAAAATACAAAAAAACAAATTAATTCTGGAGGCATTTTATGAGGCTTCGTAATTTTATGATTAGATCTCAATATTTATATTGCTTAAAATTGAATTACAATCAACAAAAGTGTGTCACTTACTCGCATCTTTTATTTGTCATTTATAAACTCTGTTATATACTATATATATATATATATATATATATATATATATATATATATATATATATATATATATATATATATATATATATATATATATATATATATATATA
>SEYY01018353.1:47500-50000 GCA_009176605.1 Armadillidium nasatum
AAGAGAACGAAAGAGGGAAAGAGTGATATTGAGAGAGAGAGAGAGAGAGAGAGAGAGAGAGAGAGAGAGAGAGAGAGAGAGTGTGTGTGTGTGTGTGTGTGTGTGTGTGTGTGTTTGAGAGAGAGAGAGAGAGAGTACAAAAAAATTCACCTCAAACATAAAATCAATCAATGCCTAAAGGACTCTTACTCATATTTTCCCTTAAGCATTGGTCCTGCTGACACCTTAACACGAAAAGATGTCTCTCAGATTGTTCTATAGTTTCTATAGGAAAAGATTTAGCAACATGACAACAAAAATATTTTAAAAATAATCATTTTTACCTTCAAACCAAAACGATTTATCAAAATTGAGTCGATTCTGAAAACAATTAAGTTGAACGCGATGAAACAGATAAAAACCTCTTACAATTTAATTCTGAAAGGGTTAAAACATAGATAAGCCTGATAAAAGGAAAAAAACAAAAAAAAACATAAACAAAAAAACAAAAAACAAAAACAAAAACAAAAGAAAACAAGAATTATAAAGACATTCAAAGAAACACGCGATGGATGTAAAGTTAAGTGGACATGAAATACAAGAGATGAATAATAATAAAAATAATAGTTATTCTACACTAAAGAATATTTAGTATTATTAATTGCAATTATTTAATTATATTTATAATTAAAATTTAAATATAACAATAATGAACTTATTTTAATGAGAATTAATTTGATGTGAAAAAAAATATTAGCAAAAATTATCTTAACAGATCAGAGCTTTTTCTTAAACTCTTTTTCTTGAAGAAGAAAAGAAATAATAATAAATAATAATATAAAATAATAATAATAATAATAATAATAATATAATAATAATAATAATAATAATAATAATAATAACTGATAGTGAGGAGAGTAATATTCCTTAAAAGTTAAGTCAAAGTATTTGTCTCCGGAATGCTATCCAGTAATGAGAGAATACACTAAAAAGCACCTTTTTTTTTTTTTTTTTTTTTTTTTTTTTACAAAGATTTTTTTTTTTTTTTTTTTTTTTTTTTTTTTTTTTTTTTTTTTTTTTTTTTTTTCATATGTTTTTGACATTTTATTCTTTTGCATAAATTTCAACATGAATATTTAACTTTAAAAGGACGTTAAACACTTTGATTCCACACCAAATTTACATATACTATTCACATGTATATATATATATATATATATATATATATATATATATATATATATATATATATATATATATATATATATATATATATATATATATATATATATATATGTGTGTGTGTGTGTGTGTGTGTGTGTAATGTGTGTGCATGTGTGTGTATGTGTGCATGTGTGTATGTATGTGTATGTGTGTGTATGTTTGTTTGCGTGCGTGTGAAAAAGTTTCCAATTAAATATATTTTATTTCCATATAGACCATTAATATTCAGAAAATAAAGAAAAAAATAATAACAATAGTAATAAAAATAGAATTAAATTTTTCCTCTTAAAAAAAAAAAAAAAAGTAAAAAAAAAAATTATTTCAAACAATGAATTTATGATTTGTGGTTAAGACACATTCATTTATCCATTCAAGCGTTTATTTTATTTTTTATTGTTATTTTTATTTTATTTTTATTTTCACTTTTTTTCTTTTTTTTTTACTTTAATCATAAATTATTTTGATAGATTATTTTTTTCTTTCTTTTTCAGATTTTTTTTTTTGCTGCCTTTACAAGATTTTCAGTTGACTCTTCTAATATTTAAATTCAAATATAATATATAATATATATATATATATATATATATATATATATATATATATATATATATATATATATATATATATATAATATATATATATATATATATATATATATATATATATATATATATATAATGTTGATCGGATGTTATTTCCAATATGCGGATGCGGATTTAAATTTTGGAAATGCGGATGCGGATGTTAATTTTCGAAAGTGCGGATGCGATGCGGATGTTGATGAAAAATGCGGATGTTTGCGGATGTTATTTTATGAGGATGCGGATGCGGATGCGGATGTTAATTTATATATATATAATATATATATATATATAATATATATATATATATATATATATATTATAATATATATATTATATATATATATATATATATATTTACTATCACCTTTCCCACTTTCGTGAGGTGGTGCCCGCCACAATTCCCTTACAAACATAACTATTCTTACCTTTCAACGCTTTTCACCACCTCCCTCCATCTCTGTCTCCAAAAAATCTTCTACCCTCGTAAACTCAAATTCCTTCCATCAAATCGCTCTCACTCCATCCATCCATCTCCACTTCGGCCTTCCCCTCCCCTACCCTTCCCCTATCTACATCGATCTACGTACCTTGCCAACCATTCTGTTCTCTTTCATTCTTCACATATGTCCAAACCATTTTAGCACATCCTCTCTTCTCTATCAATTACACCTTCTTCCATTTACACATCTCCCTTATTCTTTCATTTCTAATCC
>SEYY01018353.1:62500-65000 GCA_009176605.1 Armadillidium nasatum
GTAAAAATCAATCGATAAAATGCCAACCAGATGAAACAAAGAAAGCCTTTTAAAGATTGGAACTTGATTCAGAAATGAAAAAGGTATATTGAAAGGCATCTAAAAAGGAAGGAAGAAATATTTTTACCAAAATCAGGAGATTGAAAAGTAAACTAAATTGTTGCAAATGACTGAATTCGATCATTGATTCTCTCATAAATTGAATTAAACAATCTCCATAAGAATATTAGAAGACTGTAATATATATATATATATATATATTATATATATATATATATATATATATATTATATATTATATATATATATATATAATATATTATATATATATATATATTATATTTTATTATATATATATGATAATAACATAATAAGGATATGTTTCATCCCTTTGAAACATTTCAAAAACTTTTCTCTCTTCAGGCCACGAAATTATTAACGTTTAATTATTAACGTTTACAAAACAAACGAAAAAAAAATAAATTATAAGAAGCAATTATAATTTAAATTATTATTAACAAAAAAAAAAAATGAAAAATAAAATAGTGACAAGGTTTACTGTTCATAATCATAAATCCCAACCTTAGAAACAATCATAATTGCTTTAACATCATTTTCAATATTTATGAATATTAACCAAAAAAAACGAATACAGTTATTATACTTTTCATCATAAATAATATTTGTTTACATTTAGAAACCGAAAACTTCGAATGATTTAAAGCCTTTCAAACACATTCACAACTCCTTTCTCTCAATCAGAAGAAAATGTCAACCTGAAAACATTTTCTTATCACCAGGTTTCAAATGTTGAAATTAGGTTACAAATTATTGGAATAAAAACAGGGGAGGACAAAGCGAAGAGATAACGGCTTTCGGACACTTGTAATTTATGATCGAGGACCAAAATGAACACAATGAGGTCGTCCTGAGTTAATAAGCAACCAGAGGATTTTAAAACAGGTCATGATTTGATCTTTCTTAATCAGGAAAACTTTAAGAACTTTTCAAAGTGAAATGACAAAAAAAAAAAAATTTTTTTAATATATTTATATATATATATATATATATATATATATATATAATAATAATTAATATATATATATATATATATATATATATATATATATTATATATGCGTAATTGCTTTTCAAGCTCACTTCCTTTGGGCTTCCTCATTCTCTTTGCTTACTTATGTCTAACTTTCCTTTTAATCATTAATTTGGGCTATTGTTGATGGGACGACTTCTTTCTTTTCTGTCAAAAGTGATGTTTCTCAGGGTTCTGACTTGTCTCCTACTTTATTCCTACTTTTCATTAATGATCTTCACAGCTGCTATTCTAACCCTATCCACTCATATGCTGACGACTCGACCCTCCATTCTTCTATTCATTTCGGATCTGTCCCCTCTTTTGCATCTAGAGTTACCTCTCGCTTTCATCTTTCCGACTCCATTTTTGCTGATCTGGATAGATTTTCCCAGTGAAGCAATTTCAACCTTGTGAAATTCAACTTTTTTAAAAACTCATCTTCTTGATATTTGAAAACCTCACATCACAATGTGAGTTCTGTTCGAATTGAGAGAATTTTTTACTTCTTCAAATTACTCCAATATTATACAAGGGCCTCATCTGCCCTTGTATGGAATACTATTCTCAAATCTGGGGTGGTTCAGGTTTCACCCGTCTTTTGGATAGGGTTGACTTAAAGGCTAAATGACTTATAAATTTTTCTTCTCTTTCTAAATCACTTGACCCTTTATCTTTGCGACGTGACGTTGGTGTCTTAACTTCTTTTCTATAGGTACTTCAGCTGCAAATACTCGAGGAAACTGTCCAATCGTATACCTCCGCCTTTACAACGGCCTCGTAACACAAGGGGTGCATTGTCTGCACATAATTTTGTGTTCATAAGCAATCCACTTGTCCGCTGATCTCCCTAATCTTTGTTTTGTGTCTCCCCATCCTCTGTTTCTCCTACCAAAATTTTTAACCATCTCTCCGAAATTCCATTCCTCCATATAATTATTTAAATTAATATTTAATATTATATTATATATATATATATATATATATATATTTATTAATAATATATATATATCTATATATATTATATATGGACTTAATTTTTTATATACCGATACATTATTACCATATGCTATAATATATATATATATATATTATATATATATATATATATATATATATATATATATCAGGTAAAATATAGAGAAATCATATATTTATTTGATTTTTATGCTTTTGTGTTGATATCTTTTTATGATCTTTATACCTTGCTTATATCCTTCTGTCTTTGTGAATTTTTTTGGCTATCAAGCACGAATTTTAGGAGGTCAAAACCGTTCCAAAATATTTTACGAACCTTTCCAAACACGAAATGAATCTAATATATTTTAAAATGAAGTATATGTTTTTTTTTTTTAAATCTCTCATTAGGCTAGATTGAACACATACACACACACACACACACACACCCACAC
>SEYY01018353.1:72500-80000 GCA_009176605.1 Armadillidium nasatum
AACAAGCAAAACAAATGACGAAATTTAATAGGCACAGATCATGCTTAAGGACCACATTTGAAACGTTATTCAAAATTTCTTTCTTTCTTTAATAATAATAATAATAATAATAATAATAATAATAATAATAATAATAATAATAATAATAATAATAATAATAATAATAATAATAATAATAATAATAATAATAATAATACTGTCTTTAATTCCATTTATTATTATTAGTATTTTTATTATTACTATTATTATTATTAATAATAATAATTTTATTATTATTATTATTATTATTATTATTATTATTATTAGTATCATTTCTATTATTAATATTAGTTACTATTATTTTTATTATTATTTCGCAATTGAACTTAAAGATAAAAGTTATCTTAAATAGTAATTATCCTATTATGAACTTTTCCTTTTTTTTTTTCCTTTTTTTTCAAACAAAACTCGAATAGAAACAAAAAAAGTAAACGAGGTTATTTTAATTAACATTTCATTCTCAGTTTAATAATAATAATAATAATAATAATAATAATAATAATAATAATAATAATAATAATAATAATAATAATAATAATAATAATGGCTTTGTTTAAGGTGCAATCTTTTTGTACGAAGCTTTTCAACTCTAATTTCTCTCTCTCTCTCTCTCTCTCTCTCTCTCTCTCTCTCTCTCTCTCTCTCTCTCTCTCTCTCTCTCTCTATATATATATATATATATATATATATATATATATATATATATATATATATATATATATAATATATATATATATATATATATATATATATATATATATATATATATATATATATATATCCTCCGGTTGGCAAAGGCCAGAGGCCTACCAAATTCCACCGAGTTGGGAAAATCTATATCATGGTCGATGGAGGCCGACGTGTCCAGATACACGGCGTTTGAAAGTATGCAAGTCAAAGGAAGTTGGGAAAACAGATGAAAGGGAGTGTGTTCCAGACTTTACCAGTAGAGCATATGTAAGATTGAGCATAGCGGTTAAGTCTGGGGTCGGAGAGTTGGACAGAGAAAGGATGAGACTGTGCAGAAAGGCGTGTCGCACGAGCTCTTCTCAATGGAGGAGGTATGCGACGAGAGAGTTCAGAAGAGCAGTGTCTGTTGTAATAGCGATAGTAAAGAGAGAGTGACGCAACAATTCGACGGGCAGAAAGAGATTGAAGAGAGTTAGTAAGAGCAGGAGAGTTGATGAGACGAAATGCCCATACATTGGGCGAACAACACCCTTATACAGAGCAAGCAACTGGGGGGGCGTGAAGTAATTCTGAAGGCGCCTCAGAACACCCAACCTCTTAGAAGCTTGTTTAGAAAGAGAAGTAATGTGATCTTTCCAAGAAAGATCACGAGGAAAAGAAACACCAAGAATATTAAGAACAGATGAAGGCTTGAGTTGTGTGTTTTCGAAGAAGATATCATAGTTGTGTGGAAGATTGTGTCGAGTGGAGAGATGAAGAAATTGAGTTTTTGAGGCATTGAAACAACCATGTTTTCTCTGCCCCAATTGAAATAAGTGAAAGATCAGAGGTTAGTTGCTCCAAGGCTACCCTTCTCGAGTCTATCAACTGCTGTTGGGTGGGACGTTTTTCAAACTGGAAGGAATAATGAAGGGTGGAGTCATCAGCATAGGAGTGGATAGGAGATGAGGTAATAGAGAGAAGGTCATTAATGAAAGTAGAAAAAGTGTTGGGGATAGGACAGAATCCCTGAGGAACACCACTATTAATAGATTTAAAGGAAAAACGGTGGCCGTCTACAACAGCTGCTATAGAACGACCGGAAAGGAAATCAGAGAGAAGACCAGAGAGAAGGATAGATACCGAAAGAGGGAAGTTTAGAAATCAAAGCTTTGTGCCAGACTATATATATATATATATATATATATATATATATATATATATATATATATATATATATATATATATATATATATATATATATATATATATATATATATATATATATATATATATATATATATATATATATATAATATATATATATATATATATATATATATATATATATATATATATATATATATATATATATATATATGTGTGTGTGTGTGTGTGTGTGTGTGTGTGTTTGTGTGCTTGTGTTGAGTTTGAAAAGTGTTAAAAGGCGAAACTCATGAATCCTCGATTTCATTTACAAATTTTATGATCTCTAAATTTAGAGTTTATAAAACTCAAGTTCAAAGGCAAATGTATGACTCATAAATTATTAAATGCTCGAAATTGATAATATTTTATCTATTCAGTTAACACACATATATTTTTGTTAATGTATTAATTTAATTTTTTTTTCACTAATATATTATTATTGAAATTTATGGACTTTCGATAACCTACCAGATGCAGTATCAAGTTTTGGCCATTCCTCATTACCATTTGCAATTAGTTCCAATATTTTTCATAAATTTTTAATATATATATATATATATATATATATATATATATATATATATATATATATATATATATATATATATATATATATATATATATATATATATATATATATATATATATATATATATATATATAAGACATTCGAAGGCTGCATACAGCATCTAATTAATATTCAAGCAATAACTGTTATAGAATATAAAGCCTTACATTCGGTTTCATTGTTAACTGAAAAATTGTTGTAATTAGTTTGAGGCAAAATTCTAATTGTAGAGACCAGAAAAGGATTGACAGTTATAGGAACATTGGATTGGTACAACTTTACAACTTTTAAAGCAAGCAAAAAAAAAAAAAAAAAAAAAACCTGCAGAAAATAAAATCGAATATTGCTAAGCAGATTTCGTATGCTACTAGTTTATATTATAGTAATTAAAATAAGAAGAATAGTTTATTTCGGATAAATTTAATGGTGAAGAGAAATGCATTTTACGGTGTGAAGAGGAAGGGTGGAGAGGTTTATAGTTTTATAAACTCTGTGAAACAGCAAAATAAAAAACTGAATGAATATTCTCATTTTCTTTGGGGGGGGGGGGGAAAGACTGGTAGAACAGAGGAAGATTATTCTTGCTATTAAATTGGAGGAAGGTGGAACATGAAGAGATTTTGAGGTCATTCCTTGTGGAAAGGCAGAACAGGATTTTTGAGTACATTAATTACTGAAGGCGAAGAAAGGTTACGGAGTCAATTTTTCCAGAGAAAGAAGAGCAGTATGACCTAGAACAGTGTTATAAGGTCAAAGGTCATTACTTGAGAGATAAAAGGACAAGATTAATGTTACCATTCCTTTTTGAAAATGGAAAAACAGAGTTAGGACATTCTTTGGTGTCTGGGGAAAGCAAAGCAAAGCAGGGATATCTTTATTATCTTTAAATTTAAAAAATCATCCAGAAGTAAAGTAGATGAAAGAAAATTCCGCAGAACATACAGAGGTAACTGGAGAGGAAGATCCCCCCCCCAATGAATAAATAAACCGTGAGTTACAGATGTCCATAAACTCCACATAAAATTTACATGAAGACACTTCATCCCTTGTGCAGCGAGGCCTTCGTAAAACTGGTGGAATACGATTGGCCAGTTTCCGCCAGCACTTTCCATTGTGTCACCTATAGAAAAAAGACAAAGTTCCAGTGACACGTCCGTAAGATAAAATCTCAAATGAACTGGCAAGTATAAAACAATTAATAAGTCCTTTGGCCTTTAACTCGACATTACAAAAAGACGGATGATACTTGAGCTATCCCAATATTCTCGTATTCTAAATTGAACTCCCAGCCTCTTTGTGGTCGTCATAGTAACCGTTGTAATTTGGGGTTTCCAAGACCTATTTTGTTTACCTTATGGACGAGGATGTTTATATGTGAACAAAAGATACTGGAGAACAATCGGAAGAGAAGGAAAAGTCTAGGTGTCTTTGAGAGAGAGGTTTGTATGTTGCTTTTTCAAGAGTTGAATTTCAAAATTTTAAGACAACCAACCCCACTGGGAAATTCAATCCAGATCAACAAGAATGGAATAGGAAAGATTAAGACGAGAGGAGATGAAAAGAGGAAGCAGATTTGAAATGAGCAGAAGAATGATGGTTCGTATCACAACACAGTATATGAATGAATAGAATTAGATAAATCACTATTCTAATATACTAGTAGGAAAAGAGTAGGAAATAAAAATGATCCCTGAAAAACACCAATATATATATATATATATATATATATATATATATATATATATATATATATATATATATATATATATATATATATATATATATATATATAATATATATATATATATATATATAATATATAGCTGTAACTATTAGATATATATATAATATATATAATTGCAATATTTAGACTATATCATATATGTATAATATATATATATATATATATATATATAATATATATATAATAAATATATAAAAAAAAAAAAAAAAAAAAAAAAAAAAAATATATATATATATATATATATATATATATATATATATATATATATATATATATATATATATATATATATATATATATATTATATATATATATATATATATATATATATATATATATATATATATATATATATATATATATATATATATATATATATATATATATATATATATATATATATATATATATATATATATATATAATATATATATATATATATATATATATATATATAATAATATGGCAGTTAAATTATAATGATACAAATTAAAGTTTAAAAATTAATTTTATTGGGGTATCCATTTTCATTGAATTTTTTTAAGCAAAATCAAGAAGACCGCGCATATATATATATATATATATATAATATATATATATATATATATATATATATATATATATATATATATATATATATATATATATATATATATATATATATATATATATATATATATATATATATATATATATATATATATATATTATATATATATATATATTATATATATATATATATATATCTAAATCAGCTTTAAAATGTGGTCCTAAATTCAATTTAACTCCATCTACTTAGGGTTTATTTCCCCCTCATCCAACCTCCCACTCCATTACCCCATCTCTCATATATGAATATATAAGAATAAATTAGAGTTTCAAATGTAAAAATTTTTTTTATGAATTTTAAAGATTTACATTAATTCAATAGAATTTAAATTAGTTGTTAAAAAGTTTTTTAAAAATTCATAACATTTATTCATAAACGATTTACTGTTATAAGAAAAATTTCGAGGATTTTCTCCTATTACTCCATCAACATTTGCTCATATATATATAATATATATATATATATATATATATATATATATATATATATATATATATATATATATTATATATATATATATATATATATATATATATATAATATTATATTTTAGTGATGGCATCCATATTAGCATCCGCAGAGCATCCTCATCAAAAATTAACATCCGCATCCGCATCCGCATCACTTGTGAAAATTATACATTCGCATCCGCATCCGCACTTTCGAAAATTATATATCTGTATCCGCATCCAAAAATAAAAAAATATGACATGCGATCCATACCTAATTTATATATATATATATATATTATATATATATATATATATATATATATATATATATATATATATATATATATATATATATATATATATATATATATATATATATATATATATATATATATATATATACACTTAGAAGGCGTACGGTCCTGATGGTATCCTTCACTGTGGTTTTCAAAATTTGTTAATCAGAGCTTGCAACCTGCCTTGGTAAACTATTTTGTCTATGTCTTTCTACTTCAACCTTCCCTTCTTGATGGAAACGTGCTCTCATTCAGCCTGTTCCAAAAAAGTGGGACCCTTCTCAACCCTCTAACTACCGTCTCATTTCTTTAACCTCAGATCTTTCTAAAGATTTTTGATCCATCCTTAACAGGAAGATTTGGAAACATCTCAATTCTTCTAATCTTATCTCTGATCGCCAGTATTGCTTTAGTAAGAAACGCTCTACTTGTGATCTTCTTTCCTTACTTTTTGACTCTTGGTCCTCCGCTCTTTGGGGTTTCGGTGAATCTTTCATTTTCGCGCTGGAAATATCTAAAGCTTTCGATAAAGTCTGGAACAAAGCTTTGATTTCTAAATTCCCTCTTTCGGAATCTATACTTCTCTCTGTGGCCTTCTCTCTGATTTTCTTTCTGGTCGTTTTATAGCAGCTGATGTAGACGGACACCGTTTATCCTTTAAATCTATCAGTAATGATGTTCCTCAAGGATCTGTCCTATTCTCAGCATTTTTTTCCTTTTCATAAATTACCTTCTCTCTGTTATTTCATCTCCTATCCACTCCTATGCCAATGACTCCACTGTTCATTACTCTATTCAATTTGAAAGGCTCCCCTCCCAATAGCAGTCAATAGACGCAAATAGGGTAGCCCTAAGGCAACTGACCTCTGACCTATCTCGTATTTCAAATTGAGTAATAGTAAACATGATCGTTTTCTATGCCACCAAAACTCAATTCTTCCTCACAACTATGATATCTTCTTCGAAAGCACACAACTCAAACCTTCATCTCTCCTTAATATTCTTGGTGTTTCTTTTTCTCGTGATCTTTCTTGGAAAGATCACATTGCTTCTTTTTCTAAACAAGCTTTTAAGAGGTTAGGTGTTCTGAGGCGCTTTCAGAACTTGTTCACACCACCCCAGTTGCTTGATCTTAATAGGGGTATTGTTCGCTCTTGTATGGAGTACGACATGCGCATCTGGGGTGGTTCCACATATAAAGCTCTTCTCGAAATTGTGAAGTCTAGGACCTTTCGTCTTATGAAGGATGAAGGCGGAGATACTGTATGAAACGTTCCTGAGTATTAAATGAGTTTGTCGAAACCCTTTGAATTGGTTTTAACTTTTCTCTTGGTTTTAACTTGGTATTAACATCCGCAACCGAACTTTCGAACATTCAACATCCGTATCCGCATCCGCAATTTCAAAATTTCAATATCCGCATCCGCAAATCGGGAAAATATGACATAAATATACATATATATATATATATATATATATATATATATATATATATATATATATATATATATATATATATATATATATATATATATATATATATATATATATATATATATATATATATATATATATATATAGCAAATTACAAGGTTTGTCTAAAAAAATTGAATTTCTTTATTGAAGAATAATTTTTCATTAAATTACAAGTTTTTCTTTGTTGTTTGAGAAAAAAGATTTCACGAGATTTGTAAAGTATTAAAAGTTTCTATTTAAAATACATTATTTAGACTAAATTCCGAAGAGAATTTTATATTGAAAGGGGAAAAAATAATGCGAACCTCATTTTCCTTTTGACAATTTTAACAATTAAACGCTGCATTAAATGCTTTTAATAAAGCAAGAAATAAAAGTTTGCGAATTTGGGTGTGGCGGACATTGTGCGAAGTGGCTTTAGGCGATCTTCTGTGGCT
>SEYY01018353.1:90000-92500 GCA_009176605.1 Armadillidium nasatum
TTTCATTAATTAATGGAGATGAAAAGTAATTGTCAATTTAACTTTATAAACACTATGAGAAAGATGGCATAATGAGACAGAGAGAAAGAGAAGTAATAAGAAAGGTAAGGAGAAACAAAGAAAGAGAGAAAGAGAAAATTGGGAGAAAAAGAGAGAGGGAAAAAGAAAGAGAGATAGGGAGAGAAAACGAAAAAAGAAAGAGAAAGAGAGAGAGAGAGAGAGAGAGAGAGAGAGAGAGAGAGAGAGAGAGAGAGAGAGAGAGAGAGAGATAAAGAGAAAAGAAAGGAGAAACAAAGAGAGAAAGTGAGAGAAAGAGAGAAAGTGAGAGAGAGAGAGAGAGAGAGAGAGAGAGAGAGAGAGAGAGAGAGAGAGAGAGAGAGAGAGAGAGAGAGAGAAAGGCAGGAAGAATTTTATATTGAAATGGTTGGGCATTTCTCAAATGAAAGTAAAATTCTTTTTCTGCCGCAAAAAACAGTTATAAAAACTTGCTTCTTAGGAACAACAAAATAATTTAACAAAAAACACTCTTAATACACGTTATTATTATTATTATTATTATTATTATTATTATTATTATTATTATTATTATTATTATTATTATTATTATTATTATATAATATATTATATATATATATATATATATATATATATATATATATATATATATATATATATATATATATATATATATATATATATATATATATATATATATATATATATATATATTCCAAAACTTAATTCCTCCATCTCTCTCTTGACACGACCTTCCACATAACTGATATCTTCTTCGAAAACACGCAACTAAAACCTTCATCTCTCCTTAATATTCTCGGTGTTTGTTTTTCTCGTGATCTTTCTTGGAAGGATCATATTTCTCTTTATAAACAAGCTTCTAAAAGATTAGGTGCTCTGAGGCTCTTTCAGAACCTCTTCTCTCCAACCCAGTTGCTTGCTCTTTATAGTACTGTTGTTTGCTCCTGTATGGAATACTCCTTCACACATCCGAGGTGGTTCCACTCGTACAGCTCCTACTCGAAAAGTTGGAGTCTAGGGCTTTTAATCTTGTAAACTCTTTTGCTTTTACTAATTCTCTGCAATCTCTTTCTACCCGTCGAATTGTTGCGTTACTCTCTCTATACTATCGCTATTACAAACGGACATTGCTCTTCTGAATCCTCGAGTTGTATATCTCCCCCATTGAGAAGGGCTCGTGCGACACGTCTTTCTACAGTCTCATTCTTTCCCTGTCCAACTCTCTGACTCCAGACTTAACCGCTATGCTCAGTCTTACATGTTCTCTATTTGCAAAGTCTGGAACGCATTCTCTTCAACTGTTTTCCCAACTTCCTTTGACTAAAGTTTGTTTTGATTTGAACTCTTTTTCAATAAATTTTACAACTGTTACTAAGGATGTATGTCCTTCCTGGGGGGATAAAGATTATTATTTTTATATATATATATATATATATATATATATATATATATATATATATATATATATATATATATATATATATATATATATATATATATATATATATATATATATATATATATATATTATATATCATAGCAATGTAGCTACTCCAGTATTTAAACCTCAGTTCAAGTTTTGAAAGCCAAATCCAGGTTCAAATTTTTAATATTCCATAATTATAAAAATGTTAATTTGGTCTGTGTGATAAAGTGAAGATAAAATCATTTAACCGAAAAATTAAATTTTAATGGGAAAATAACCATCAAACTTGCTTTGCTATGTTAAAGACAATTTAAAGTAACTTTTACTCTATTTTTTAAGGTCATAGAGATTCTGCTAAGAAAACCATATATATATATATATATATATATATATATATATATATATATATATATATATATATATATATATATATATATATATATATATATATATATATATATATATATATATATATATATATATATATATTATATATATATTATATACAATAACTTCTTATCAATCATAGGTTTAATATTTTAAAATCTGATGTGTTTTTATACATGAATTGTAGAGAGTATTTATTAAGAAATATCCATTTTAATAAATATTCTTTCAAGTATTGATATTTTATGAAGTTCCTTTTAAAAGACGTTTAAAACATCTTATTTTTTCTTCAACATCTTACAATGAAATCTACTACATCTACATCTACATCTACCTCTACATCTACATCTACATCTATATCTTTTCCCTGGAAGGGTTTTCACCCAGTCAGTGGCATGAAAAGTTGCATTGCATTTACATATGGACATACACACATTCACACATTCACACACACACTTAAATAAAGTACACTCAGGGAATCGGAACCTAAACCTCTTGCGAGCCAGGTCGATATTTATTCATTTATGCATTTTGCAATATGAAAACACTTTGTTTAATTGGTAAAAATTTGAGGTTTTATTTAGAAATAATTTTCAAGAAAGATGACTTTGAACTCTTTACAGAAATTTTAAAGTGTCAGCAAAATATTCA
>SEYY01018353.1:97500-105000 GCA_009176605.1 Armadillidium nasatum
ATGTATTAATATATATATTAATATAATATATATATATATATATATATATATATATATATATATATTATATATATATATATATATATATATAATATATATATATATATATATATATATATATAATATATATATATATATATATATATATATATATATATTATATATATTATATAAAAAAATTAAAAAAAAAAAAGATTTTCTCACAGCATTCAAAAATTGTAAATAAAATTTTCCAACTTTTGCATAAAAGAAATGCAAAAAATACTTTTAAAAAATTTGAGATAGAATTTGGTGAAAAGTAGGTTAAAAAATAGAAGTTATCTATTCACTACTTCTTTTAGATCTTCTGGAGAAAAGCACAGAGAGACGTCTCTTTTCCCCTTTATAATGCATCATTATATATATATATATATATATATATATATATATATATATATATATATATATATATATATATATATTATATATATATATATATATATATATATATATATATATATATATATATATATATATATATATATATATATATATATATATATATATATATATATATATATATATATATATATATATATATATATATATATATATATATATATATATATATATATATATATATATATATATATATATATATATATATATATATATATATATTTTTTTCTGATAATCCAAATAAAAGTGGGCGGAGTTATATTTCTAAAAAGTAACTAATGAACGGAGGATCTTTAATAAGATTAGAATTGGATTCTTTTTTTTTATATATATAAAATGACGAAAATTAAAAGACAAAAAATGTTGACTTGTTCACCTCATTTCTTTTATTAAAAGAGCTTCACATCACTTTATTTTCTGTGAAGCTTTAACAGTGAGACTTTTAAATTTTATATCGATTATTTATTTATTTATTTATTTATTTATTCATTTATTATTTATACATTTATTTATTTATTTATTTATTTTTTTTGAGTGTGATTTTTCCTGAAGAGTTATTTTAACAGGTATTTAAACCGTATTTAAATAAATATATAATATATATATATATATATATATATATATATATATATATATATATATATATATATATATATATATATATATATATATATATATATATATATATATATATATATATATATATATATATATATATATATATAGATATATAGTATATATAATATATATATATAGTACACACCACTATATAAATATTTAAGAAGTAATTAACCCTGATTTAGACACGAATCTTTTTTTCAAAATTTAGATCATAAAGTGATTATGAATAAAATACTAAAAGTAAAAGAATTAAAACGAGAGTAACAAGAACTAAAAACCGAAGGAAAATTATTACTATTTAAAAAACCCAAGCTTTCGACTCCAACATCCGGGAGTCCTTATTCAAGGGAATCGAAAGAAGACTGTAGAAAAACAAATGCTTCAAAACAGAGGCACATTTAGTTGGTTTATCAAAAATGTGAAAAAGATACCTACTAATATTTTATGTGTTCTTAAGTATATTTTTATAATATGTATTGTTTTTTAAAATGCTATTTAATAAATTGTCAATTGGAAAATCTCCTTATCCCTGTTAATATTAGGTATATTTTTAATTAAAAACGATTCCAAAAACTTTCTATTATTTGTAGTAGAGCAAGGAATACACATATTTATGGTTTTTGCATCTATATAATGGTTGTGATCCGATCCGATCCGATCTGGGTTTTTTAATAGTAATAATGTCGTCCTTCGGTTTTTAGTTCTTGTTACTCTCGTTTTAATTATTTTACTTTTTAGTATTTTATTCATAATCACTTTATGATCTAAATTTTGAAAAAAAATTCGTGTCTAAATCAGGGTTAATTACTTCTTATATATATATATATATATATATATATATATATATATATATATATATATATATATATATATATATATTATATATATATGGTGTGTGTGTGTGTGTGTACGAGTATATGTTTAAGGAAAAATAAATAAATAAAAAAAAAAAAATTATTTAATTTAAATATTTTTTTTCAAAAAAAAAAAAAAAAAAAAAAAAAAAAAAATAAAATTAATATATATATATATATATATATATATATATATATATATATATATATATATATATATATATATATATATATATATATATATATACTATATATATATATATATATATATATATATATATATATATATATATATATATATATATATATATATATATATATATATATATATATATATATATATATATATATATATATATATATATATATATATATATATATATATGAGTATGTATGTGAGCGTTGAGAAGGGAGGAAGGGGAGGACATAGCGTACACAAGCAAATCACAAAGCTCAAGCTTTCGTCTGTCCTTGATATTTGGCAAATAGGGAGAACATTAGGGTTCATCTCATTCCACTCCAGTACCTAATGGTATGCCCCTTACAGCCTTTATCTCCACATTCTTTTCACAATGGAGTAGATTCTCCTTTGGCATCTGCTCAAATAGCCATGGAGAAGCAAGGAAGAGTGGTTTCCAAAAGTAGCCCCTCATTCACCCCAGTGCCACAAAGAATTCGGCGTCGGCTTTATCTGGTGCTTGGTTTTCTCTTTTCAGTAATTTCTGATACATTCACGAACTTTATTTTAATTTCTACTTTCATGAACATCATTTCTTATCTAGAAATCACCTCTTGTTCTTAAATGAAACTCTGGAGCTTGATTTTCTGTTCCTCTTACTGTCTGAATCCCAAATTTTTCATCTAAAGGCAGTTGTGCATACGTGCTCAGCAAGGTGATTCTCTTTGGCATGAAGGCGTACATTCCATATTCTTTCCCTTTAGATAACATTAAAAAACATTTTGTTTAACTCTGTTTGTTCTAGTAACAATGCTGTTTTCATTTTAATTTTCAAACTCCAAAAGCTCATGTCACTTATATTTCATCCCGGAATCGTGCAAAATATTTTGTTTGTAGCACTAAAGATTCATTTCTCGAAGAAAATGCAAATATATTTTGGATTCCTCTTCCTCATGCCCTTGTAATTAAAAATATTAACTCTAACTATGTTGTTTCTTCCTTCTTTCCTTCTACTGTCTTCTGACTCACAACTGCAGTTTTACCTTCTGGAAAGCTGAACTCTTCTCTCAAACCTTTGTCTCAAATTCCACCTTAAGCAATTCCGGAGATATTCCTCCTTCTCCAACCACTTCAACTTATTTATGCGAAGTATTGTAATTTCTTTTAAGGACGTTATATTTGTCCTCTCTAAGCTTAACACCAAGAATGAAAACAATCTTGATAGTATTGGTCCTGTGGTTCTCAAAATTTGTGTTTCTGAGATTGTACCTTGCCTTGGTAAACTATTTCGTCTCAGTGTTTCTACTTTGGCATTCCCTTCTTGCTGTTAAAACGTGTGGTCATTCTACCTGTGCCGAAAAGATGAAACCCCTCTCAACTCTATAACTATCATTCTATTTCTTAAACCTCTGTTTTTTATTTTCTATTCTTAAGATAAAGATTTGGAAACATTTCAGTCATTCTAATCTTATCTATGATCGGCAGTATGGTTTTTGTAAAGAACAACCCATTGGTGATTTTCCTTCTCTTCTCTCTCACTCATGGTATAGCTCATCAAAATAGTTTGTCCATCTGCTACTAATATCAGTTGGGGAAGTGAGAAATTCTCCCTCCTCGTCTTTCACTGCGCAGGCTGGCAGTGTTGATACTTTCCTATATTTTTTCGCAATACTATATATCAGTTTTCTCGGACCCAAGAGATCGGCATCTCGGTCTCTACCTATTTTTTTCCATGTATTTTCTTTTTCTCTCCTCTTTGTTCTGTTACCTTCTCTTCTTGCTTTCGAATATTCCTCTCTCTCCTCCGCTCTCCTCGTCTTTATCTATTTTCGGAAACAGGTCATTTTCTTTTTTACAGCTTCTTTGACGTGATCGCTCCACCAAGCTGTTTGATTTTTCTTCTTTTCATGTGAGGTTTAACTTTCACAATCTTTTTGGATAGCTCCATCAAAATTCAATGAAAGTCCCCAATCTTTCTCCTTCACACTCCTATCCACCATCTCATCTCACCTCCTCTCACCAAGCTTTTCCTGAAATTCATCTCTGCAAGCAGGGTCCTGCAGGTTTTCTATCATGAATTTTTAAGTAGGTCGTTTCACACCGCACCACACCGCACAGCACCGCAGTACACCGCAGCCAGTGTGTCGGCCAATCCTTCCATGGAGCAACTAACCTCTGATCTTTCTTGTATTTCAAACTGAGGCACAGAAAACATGATCATTTTCAATGTTACAAAAATCCAGTTCTTCTATTTCTCAACTCGACACAACCTTCCACACAACTATGACATCTTCATCGAAAGCACACAACTCAAACCTCTATCTCACCTTAATATTTTCAGCGTTTCTTTTTCTCATGATTTTTATTGGTAGGATCACATTATTTCTCTTTCTGAACAAGGTTCAAAGAAGTTGAGTGTTCTGAGGCGACTTTGTAATTTCTTCACTCCACCCCAGTTGCTTGCTCTTTATAGGGGTGTTGTTCACTTCTGTATGGAGAATGCATCAAACCTCTGGGGTAGTTTCACTCATACAACTCTCTTTGAAAAGGTGGAGTCTAGGGTTTTTCGTCTTATTAACTCTCGCTTTCACTATTTCTCTCCAATTCCTTTCTACCAGTCGAGCTGTTAATTCACTCTCTCTATTCTATCACTATTACAATGGATACTGCTCTTTTGAACTCTCCCGTCTCATACCTCCTCAGATGAGAAGGGCTCGTGCTACACTCCTTTCTACACAGTATCATCCTTTCTCTGTCCAATTCTGAGACTGAATCGCTATGCTAAATATTACATGTACTCTTCTGATAAAGTCTGGAACACACTCCCTTTATCTGTTTTCCCAATTTCCTTGGACTTCCACATCTTCAAATGCCGTGTATCGAGACATGTCGGCCTTTAACTTCATCATAATTCTGATATTTTTTTATCTGGGGGAAATTTGTAGGCCTCTGGCCTTTAACCACCAGAGAGGTAATATATATATATATATATATATATATATATATATATATATATATATATATATATATATATATATATATATATATATATATATATATATATATATATATATATATATATATAGATAGAGAGATAGATAGAGAGAGATAGATATAGAATCTAGAGGATTAACTTGTTATGAAATAATATTAATTATTAGCAACTTGGGTTTTTTTCTATTTTTTTTTTCTTTTTTTCTTTTTTTTTTTTTAATAAAATCTGGAATTTAAATAATCCCTTAATTAAATTAATAATTTACTTTTAATTGTATCACCTTTTTATATAAAAAATTTCTCAGAGTTTCTCTCTCTCTCTCTCTCTCTCTCTCTCTCTCTCTCTCTCTCTCTATATATATATATATATATATATATATATATATATATATATATATATATATATATATATATATATATATATATATATATATATATATATATATATATATATATATATATATATAGAGAATGAGAGAGCCGGTGATCTTGCCTTTCATTTCTCAATCCACAATAACCTTGGACAGATGACGCAGCTCTCTAACCATCCCCTGATCACTTACGGGATGAACCCTGAGCCTTTACCGTTATACTGTGAAACTCTTTCACTTCTGGGTTCTTCCGATGGTCTTCTGATTTCAGGATCCTTTTTTTTTATCTCTTCGAGTCATTAACAAGAATAAACATTTTAGCATTTCTGTCATGCAAATTGGTATAACTTGAGGTTGTTCTTCTTTGATTTCTATTGAAATAAATATTGCTTCCGAAGGAAGGTTACCTCGGAGTTCACAGTACGAATTACAGTGTTGATGTTCTTTGGCATGTAGGTAAACATTCAATATACTTTCCTTTCAACTAAGCCTAACAGACACCCTGGTTTATCACACCGTTTTCTCGTGATATTCACCTCAGAAGATCTACCTACAGGAATTACTGTCGTTTCAAACTCCATCAACTCATGCAACTCGTATGTCACCCTGGAATCGTGTAAAATATATTCTCATTGGAAAATGCAATTATCATAATGGCTACTCTTCCTCTCGCTACTTCTTTCATTTTGCAAAACAATGTATCTCTATCTTTGCTTCTTCCTCTTTACCTTCTCTGGTATCTAACGACGGCAAAACTGCTGTTTACCTTCTGATACAGCTGAACTCTCCACTCATGCTTTTGTCTCTAATTACTAACTTAGACAATTAATGAGATATTCATTCTTCTCAAACCCCCAATAACTCATATTAGAGTATATCCAACAGTATAATTTCATCTAAAGATGTTATTTATGCTCTCTGAGAACTTAACACATAAAGAAGGTGTATGGTCCTGATACTATCTCTCTTGTGGTTCTCAAATCTTGCTGTTTTTTACGAGTCCGTCCCTGCCTCGTTAAACCATTTTAGTCTCTGTAATTCTACACCGATCCTTTTATTTCTGCACGAAAAAGTTCGTTCATTCTGACTGTGCTAAAAAAAGGGGGGCACCTCTCAAGCCTCAGACTATAGCCCTATAATCCAGTCTCAATAACCTCCGTTATTTTCTAAAGCTTTTGAATCCACCTTTAATAGGAAGGTTTGAAAAAAAACATATCAGTTATTTTAATCTATCTCTGATCACCAGAATTGCCATCTTAGCGAAAGCTCAACTGATTATCTTCGTCTCTTCTCTCTGACTCTTGACTCTCTGTTCTTCGGCGTTTCGTTGAATCTTTTTCTGAATGTGGCTCTTGACATATCTAAAGCTTTCAAAATCTTTCTACTCGATATAATCTTCCACACAACCGTAACATCTTATTTGAAAAAATAACTCAAACCTTCGTTTGTCCTTATTCTTAATGGATTCTTGTTCTCTTGATCTTTTATTTAAGAATTACATTATTTCTCTTACTTGAACAAGATTTTAAGGGATTGGGAGTTCTAAATCACTATCAAAACTTCTAGTTGTTCGCCCCTGTATGGAATATGCCTCACACATCTGAAGGTGGTTCCCCCACACAACTCTCCTTGAAAAAAAGTTGAGTCTTATCAACTGTTCTGCTCTCACTAACTCTTTCCAGTCTCTTTCTGTCAGTCGAACTGTTGAGTTACACTCTCTTTTCTATCATTATTACAATGGATACTGCTTTTCTGTGCTCTTCAGTTTCATTCCATCTCCCTTGAAGAGGGCTCGTGCGACACATCTTTTTACACAGTCTCATTCTTTCTCTGTCCAACTCTCTGACCCCAGACTTAGCAGCTATGCTTCAATGTTACATGAACTCCACTGGAAAAATCTAGAACACACTCCCTTCTTCTAGTTTCACAACTTCCCATCTTCAAACATCTTGTCGGATTATAATAGAGAGTAATAGGTCTTTGAGTTTTGCTCACCAAAGGATATATATATATATATATATATATATATATATATATATATATA
>SEYY01018353.1:112500-115000 GCA_009176605.1 Armadillidium nasatum
AACTGTGATATCTTCTTCGAAAACACTCGACCCAAACCTTCATCTGTCCTCAATAATCTCATTGTATCTTTTTCCTGTGATCTTTCTTGGAAGGATAGCATTGCTTCTCTTTTTATACAAGCTTCTAAGAAGTTGATTGTTCTCAGGCACCTGCGTAATTTCTTCAGGCTACCCTGGTTGCTTGCTGTTTATAGGGATATTTTTTTTCACCCCTATATGGAGTTCGCTTTACATGTTTGGGGTGGTTCCACACATACAGCTTTTCTCGAAAAGGTGGAGTCTAAGACTTTTCGTCTTATAAAAACTTTTGCTCTTTCTAACTCTCTCAAATCTCTTTCTGTCCTTCGAATTATTGCGTTACTCTCTCTCTATATTATCGTTATTATAACTGGCACTGCTCTTCTAAACTCTCACGTCGCATATCTCTTCCATTGAATAGGGCTCGTGCGACACGACTTTCTACACATCATCGTCCTTTCTCTGCCCTCAGACTTGACCGCTATGCTCAATCTTAATTGCACTATACTGGTAAAGTCTGGATCACACTCCCTTTATCTGTTTTTCCAACTTCCTTTGACTTGCACATTTTTAATCGCCGTGAATCAGGACTTATCGCCCAATAACGACCACATTTCTGATATTTACTCAACTCTGGTGGAAATAGGTAGTTCTCTGACCTTTGACCACCAGAGTATATATATATATATATATATATATATATATATATATATATATATATATATATATATATATATATATATATATATATATATATATATATATATATATATATATATATATATATATATATATATATATATATATTATATAGGAAAAAAATATGATTTGGAAACGAGACTAAAAATCCAGTTATAATGATGCGAAAATTTTATGAACTACTAGAATTTTTAATTGCATAATAAACAAATAATAATAATAATAATAATAATAATAATAATAATAATAATAATAATAATAATAATAATAATAATAATAATAATAATAATAATATATAACCTAATAATAATAATAAATAATAATAATAATAATAATAATAATAATAATAAATAATAATAATAATAATAATAATAATAATAATAATAATAATAATAATAATAATAATAATAATAATAATCGTATTGGCCTGAATAGAATATTTCTTCAAACTAAATTTTGTAAAAGCAACTTTATCAAATGGAAAAGAAGATTTGTGCCATTTCAAAGACATTACTGAAGCACTTAAAGCATAAGTGGAAACTTTAACGAAAAAAGATTTCGAATTTCTTGGCTTCTTATTATGATTCGTACAAAGGAAAAGTCTCGTAATTAAATCTGGAAAAAATCAAAGGAAAAAAAAAGAAATATTCTTTTAAGTAACTGATATTATGGGGATAGTGATCAATATTTACTTCTTTGTCACAATATCCTTTTCTAGGGATATGTTTTATATTAAATTAAAATTCAAACTTTGAATTTTGAAAAGAATGAGAACGAGATAGATAATAATGAAAGAAAGAAACAGGAGAGAGAGAGAGAGAGAGAGAGAGAGAGAGAGAGAGAGAGAGAGAGAGAGAGAGAGAGAGAGAGAGAGAGAGAGAGAGAGAGAGAGAGAGAGAGAGAGAGAGAGAGAGAGAGAAGATATAGGTGGGGAGAATGAAAGATAAAAAAGAGGGAAATAGATAGATAGATAGATAGATAGATAGATAGATAGAGAGAGATAGAAGAGAGAGAGAGAGAGAGAGAGAGAGAGAGAGAGAGAGAGAGAGAGAGAGAGAGAGAGAGAGAGAGAGAGAGAGAGAGAGAGAGAGAGAGAGAGAGAGAGAGAGAGAGAGAGAGAGAGAGAGAGAGAGAGAGTGAAATATATAGGATGGGGAGAATGAAAGATAAAAAGAGCGAAATAGATATAGATATATAGATAGGTATAGATAGAGAGAGAGAGAGAGAGAAAGAGAGACCAAAAATCAAATGTTTATTAAATAAATTTGAAAGTTTCATTCAAATAATAATGAAAGAATAAAAAAAAAGTTAAAAATAAAATCATTTTTTTCCGTTCTTTATTATTATAATTTAAAATAGTTTTCTTTTATTTTTCTCACGAAACATTAAAACGTAGTCAAAAAAAGTCTTAAAAATGCGCAACATAAATTTATTTTCTAATTTCAAAAAAAAAAAAAAAAGAAAAAAAAATGCGTGAGCACAAGAGATGAAACTTACACATAAATATACACTTTCATACTTACACTTATACATATTTTAATGTATAAAACTCTTTTTGAAGTACCCCATAATATACTAAAAGTCAGTATATAAAGATTTACATACACACACACACACACACACACACACACACACACACACATACACACACACAAAAGACAAATTTATGCTAGCCTCCTCCTTAAAGAAGGCTTTGACGGTGAAAGAAGGTAAAAAAAAAGTACCACAAGCATTATATTATTAAGCTCATCCTAACCTGACGCGGAGGTACTTCAAAAAAACT
>SEYY01018353.1:120000-122500 GCA_009176605.1 Armadillidium nasatum
ATATATATATATATATATTATATATATATATATATATATATATATATATATATATATATATTATATATATATATATATATATATATATATATAATATATATATATATATATATATATATATATATATATATATATATATATATATATATATATATATATATATATATATATATATATATATATATATATATAATATTATATGTAGGAGAGAGAAGTAGCACTGTCCAAAACGATAAAAATAGCGCCCATTGGACATTCATTCCACACAGAATGTATGGTTTGACTGGTGCTTTCCTCCGCTCTCCGTTTCCTTTTCTCTCTAGTTAGTCCTTTTCGCATTTCATCTTCTCAGAAGGTATTTCTAGCGGACCCTTGACCTTACATTGGAGTGCCTCTCACTCCCACTTCCTTCCCCCTTCTTCACATGCTTTCCCACAGGTTTTTAATCACATACTCAAAAGTTAAAAAAAAAAAAATTTAAAACTTAAAACATCAAACCTTGAACCTGCCTTAGAGATGCAAGGCCCCTTTTCCATCCCTCATCCGATCATTACTCGGATGGTTGATGGCTTCCGGTGAATCAGTTGATGTCACCAACACTTCGTCACGGACTTCCTTTAGTGTAATGGTCTTTTTTTTCATTTATTTGTACAACATTCGCAGTCTTTATTTTATTTCCAATTTGATGAACACCAACTCTCTTCTTTTAGACCTCACCTCTTTCTTTTGACGGAAACTCAGGTGTTTGATCGTTCAGACAGCAAAACCTTTTCTTTTCCATCTTCCTGTTCCAAATCTTCAATTTACAGACAAATGTTGTTGTTGTGCATATGTACACTATGACATTGCTTGCTCTCGTGTCTCGAATTTGGAGTCTTCCAACTAACTTCTGATTTTTCTCGAATTTCCAATTTGGAGCCGAGAAAATGATTGTTTTTAATACCTTAAAAAAATAAGTTTTTATTAGACATTATCTTCAACAAAAGTATGACACCTTCAAAAACACACATCTCAAACCTTTGCTTTTTTTTTATCGTGATCTTTCTTGGAAGAATCACATTACTTCTTTTTCTAAACAAACTTCTAAGAGGTTGGATGTTCTGAGGCTCCTTCAAAGTTTATTCACGCCGCCACAATTGCTTGCCCTTTATATAGTGCTGTTTTACCCTGTATGGAGTAGGTTCCATACATCTGGGATAGTTCCACACAGAGAGCTCTCCTTGGAAAGGTAGGCTCTAGGGCTTTTGGTCTTATCAATTTTTCCGATTTTACTAACTCTCACCAGTCTCTTAATAACCGTAAAACTCTATATCGCTTTCCCAATACAATTTATATTAAAATAGACGCTTCTCTTCTGAACTCTATAGTTGCATTTCTCCTCTATTGAGAAAGGCTCACGAGACATGCCTTTCAGAATAGTCTAATCCTTATTCTGTCAAATTCTCTTATCTCATACTTAGCCGCTATGCTCAAACTTGCGTACACTCTACTTTTAAATTCTGAAACACACTCCCTTTGACTATAGCTATTTTTCTAACTTACTTTGACCAACACACCTTCAAACACTGTGGATTGAAACATGTTGGTTCTTCCATAAAATTCTCAACTCTATGGAAACTGGAAAGCATTCGGCCTTTGCCCACTATCTCTATCTCTATATATCTATATATATATATATATATATATATATATATATATATATATATATATATATATATATATATATATATATATATATATATATATATATATATATCTCAATGCATCACTTTATCCCATTCTCTCCTCTGTCATTCCAGACTCCAAGTTCCTAAAGAATCCTTTACGTCATTAATTCTTTCTTTCTCGAGCTTCACGTTTAAATTTTCTCACAACAAAAATTGTTTATTTAGTTTATACACATTAATGCTTAGTTCTATGTACAGTACTTCCTTATGCTGTGTTATGGGAGTGTATATTTTAATTATGCAAATGTTAAAGGCGTTTTCGCTTATTCTCATTAGTCGAATCTTTTAATGATGAAAGACGTAGTAACCAAACAAATATTTTGACTGATTCTGCAACATGGGGTCCCACATCTTTTTTTTGCTGTATCTCTGTAAAATTTTCAGAGTTTCTACATTTTAATATTTACTTTTGCACAACTTCAAATTATCTTATTTCATTCAATCCTTACATATCCACAAGTATCATGATCTTCTCTCACAACATTCTATTTTCCATCTTGATGTAACTCTTTAAAATTTTATGTTTTTACACTTCATTTAGTTGTAGAGAGAACAGCAGCAAATGACATCAGCCAGACATGACTACTTCATTCTAGTGAGAATTGTCTGTAGAACTCTTTCACACTATTATAAGTATTCTTTAAGCTGAAATTTTTGTTCCATTTTTTGAAAAAGTAAGTGGTGAGGTCCAAAGATTCGAAGACACATTTAAACTCGCTTGACCTGACCTTGACTGCAGAATGCAGAGATACCCTACATGAAAGCAGGTGTTT
>SEYY01018353.1:130000-132500 GCA_009176605.1 Armadillidium nasatum
GAATGACTATTAAGACTAGATTAGAATGAATATTATATATATTTGTAACTCATGGACTTGCTGTCAAACTGGTTTAAAAAATTATTATTGTAAAAAAAAGGAATTAAAATTTCTATTTTAAAAATTTGGTTTATTTTTTGTAATAATCCTAAGAATCTCATATCTTCATAAACAAAATATCTCTTCATTAACAAAATGCAAAAGTTTTGATGCATCTTCTTGAATGCTTTAAAATTTTTCATCGATATTCGTGCTAAAATCTCTCTAAACAAGCATCCCATTTTCAATATGATCTCCAGTGATGGTGACTCCAATCAATGTAGTACATAATGAATGAATAAATATCAAAGCTAAAGGTATAAAAATTTCGCTGATAATTACAGATTTCTAAAAGATATGATGAAGCTTCTGAAGTAGTGTCATTATTTTGATTCATCTCAATACTCCTCTAAATCCTCAATAATTGCCATAAAAACTCTTCACCCACTTAGGTTTAATCGTCTCTTTAGTTTTGTTCATTTGTCTATGGGGAATCTTCTTAATTTTTTATTTTTATTTTTAAATGTTGTCAGCTTTGGTGGCAGCCAATGCAAGTTTTAAAGTCTTATGCATCGCATACATTTCCCTAGGCTAGATTTAAATAATGAAAAGAGCATGGATCTTACAATACTAATGGATATTTTTATCTTATCACAACTTAAACATCTTTAATTTAAAACTTCTTTTCATTACTACTTCACTTTCATATCCTTTTTCAATCAGAATATCACAATTTATCACAGAGCCTTCATTCTTTAATTTCTTTATTACCACAAACTCTATAAAATCTTCGCTAAGCACTTTTTAAGATTTAAGCATGTCTTCTAGTATATATATATATATATATATATATATATATATATATATATATATATATATATATATATATATATATATATATATATATATATATATATATATATATATAATATATATATATATATATATATATATATATATATATATATATATATATATATATATATATATATATATATATATATATATATATATATATATATATATATATATATATATATATATATATATATATATATATATATATATATATATATATATATATATATATATATATATATATATATATATATATATATATATATATATATATATATATATATATATATATATATATATATATATATATATATATATATATATATATATATATATATATATATATATATATATATATATAATATATAATATATATATATATATATATATATATATATATATATATATATATATATATATATATATAATATATCTTCATAAATTGATATTTTAAACTGTCATAAAAAACAAATGAAGTAAAACGACTGGATATATTTACAATGAATTAATTACTTGTTAAATAAATAAATAAATAAATAAATAAAAAGTAAATAAAGTCGTAAATAAATGATAAAAAATTCGTGTCTGACCAATTTATTAGTCTTGAAAGACATTTCCTTATTGAATAGTTATTTATTTTAATAATAACTTAAATAATTCGTTTTATTTTTTTTAATTTCATTTAGTTTTTTAGTTTTTTTTATTTACAATAACAATAATGAAAATAATTCGTTTTAGCTTTTTAATTTTAAAGAATTTTAGAGTCAAGATAAATATTATTAAGATTTTATAAGTATTTACAAACAAGAAGGGTGAGCACACACACACTCACACGCACACGCACACGCACACGCACACGCACACGCATTCCAGAGACAATTTTTTCCCTTAAAAAAATTAATATGCATTATCTGTGATACGGGAAAGTAGGGTGGTGGGAGGGAGGTTTCAAAGATTTCTTTCTATCCAGGGCTTATATACCATTCATATATATATATATATATATATATATATATATATATATATATATATATATATATATATATATATATATATATATATATATATATATATATATATATATATATATATATATATATATAATAGCTTATCAGAGATGATGAATTTTAACTTCTTAAGGTTAAAAATTGTGGTCTTAGGAATGTTCTACACTTATTTTATTCAAATAATAATTAGCAGCTGAGAAAATAATTTTCAATTAAAAAAATATAATGACAGAAAGAACGACCTTTTCAAACTTATTTTCCTATTTATAACTTTTCAGTTTCTTTAAGTTTGAACCTAAGTGAAAAAAATAGTTCTCCTTCAGGTTTGATACAAATATACTAGAAAGAACTGAATTTCAAATCTTACTTTTTCCTATCTATAACTTCTCAGTCTAATTATTTGTACTTAGATGATTCTCTCTGACAAGGCGGCGTACATTCCATATTCTTTCATTCAGCCAACCTAAAAACCTTAGTTTAACTCTGCTTGCTCTCGTGCTATTCGCAGCAGGGATGCTGTGTTCAAATATTTCCGTCGTCTTCAAACTCTAGAAACTCCAATTTTATCTCGAAATCGTGCAAATTAATATGCATAA
>SEYY01018353.1:140000-145000 GCA_009176605.1 Armadillidium nasatum
ATATATATATATATATATATATATATATATATATATATATATATATATATATATATATATATATATATATATTATAATTTTTTTACTTAAATTTTTTTTGTGTCCCATGCTGAGATGAGTTTGGTTATCTAGAAAATTAAAAAAAATATAAATAAAATAAAAAATAAAATAAAAAGAAAATTAAGTGTTTTTTAACCTAAAGAAGTTTAATAGATTTTCTATTTAAAATAAACGATAAATAAATTAAAAAAAAAGTTGCAGTTTTAACTAAGAAATGTAGTGATTGTAATACTAATGTAATTTAAAATAAAAATAAATAAAGAAATAAAAAAAAGATAAATAGATAAAAATAAATAAATAAATAAATAATAAATAAAATATAAAAATATATAAATAAATAAATAAATCAGGAATTTTCCTTCTAAATTCAAATTTAATTAAAATAAAAAAAAATAAAATAAAATATATATTATATATATATATATATATATATATATATATATATATATATATATATATATATATATATATATATATATATATATATATATATATATATATATATATATATATATATATATGTAATTAATTAAACTAATCTGTTATTTTTTGCAACTTTTTTCCTTCAATTTCAAACATTTAAAACTTTCTTCTTAAAATTAACCATTTTTAATTTTTATTTTCAACTTAATTAAAAACATACTTAATATTTATTTTATTTATAAAGAATAGTACTTCCATCAATCTATATTAATTACATTCATTCTATTTTAACGTACAAAAAAAAAAAAAAAAAAAAATCTTAATTATATATTTTTAGGGTAAATTTAAGCGACATTGATAAACCCTGACTGTTTGTGTCAATTTTGCAAACTTCTTCTCTTGTGGCCATTCGACATTTAAATTCTTTTACGTTAAATAATTTTAAAGCAAAATTAAAACTGCCTTAAGATAGTGAGGCTCCAATAATTTTTCAACTTATTTTAATAGTAGTAATAATAATAATAATAATAATAATAATAATAATAATAATAATAATAATAATAATAATAATAATAATAATAGTCATTAATCAATATAGTAATTATAATAATAATAACAAGATGATATGAGTATCCCTACGGGATACTCTTATTGTCTTGACCCATTTATAATAATTAAAGAAATTTAAATATCTATATTATCATATATTTATTAAGAACTTGCTTGGTATAGTGGTAGAATGTTAGTCTATTTTAACAAATGTTGAAAAATGAAATTTAATAAAATTAATAAAATTATTATTAAATTTTTTTATTTTTTATTTTTTTTTTTTTAAATATAATTTATTTATTTATTATATATATATATATATATATATATATATATATATATATATATATATATATATATATATATATATATATATATATATATTAATAATATAAAAAAAAAAAAAAATTTAATAAAAAATTTACTTTCTGCATTTAAATTGAAAATATATAATAATTCATTTACTTTTATTTAAAAATATATATATATACAATGTGAAGCTACTTAATAGTGTACCGCTAAAATGCACCTAGGCCAAAAATAAAGGTTTGATATTAATAAGATATGATAATAATAATAATAATAATAATAATAATAATAATAATAATAATAATAATAATAATAATAAAAATAATTTTAAAAAAATAATAATAAACTTTTAAAATATAATAAATAATAATAATAATAATAATATAATAATAATAATAATAATAATAATAATAATAATAATAATAATAATATATAATATTCAATATGGGCTCTAATTGCTGTTAACTTAATAAGGGCCTGTACAATTATACATAATAATTATACATTGCATTTATTTATAATGTAGCTTAAAAAATTTAAATTATTGACACTATTGTTCATAAAACTAAAATTTATTAATATTTTAATTTTGTTCCCGTTAGAGCTACAGTATTTTAATTTAAAATGATGCTTTATATTTACATGTATTTACGAATATGCGAACACAAGCACACTTGTACACCCACATACTTATTATACACTCAAACAAACACTCCTGCACAACAAACACACCCACTATACTATATATATATATATATATATATATATATATATATATATATATAATATAATATATATATATATATATATATATAAATATAAGATTTTGGCTTAATGGATAGGCTTTAAAAGCAAGTTAGATTTGAAAATAAAATTCTTAGTAGGTTAGGGGTTAAGTTTTGAGGTTTTCATTAGGAATAATTTCGAAGATGTACTAAGTTTCGGGATCGTGTGAGCTGTGGTCGTTTTCTGGTTGGGTTGTTAGGTTGTAGGAGGGAATGCCTCGAAATATTGGTGGTATGCTCAGGAAGTGGGGCTTTCCATAAATCGTCATTGTTCGTGTAAGTCAGTGAGTGGGAGAAAACGAAAATGATGGGTGGAAGGAGGTGGTAAAGGTCCTCAGGTGCGAAGGTGGGAAAGTTAAAAGTGAGAGGAGTGAATAGAGTAGAGAGAGGAAGTGGGGATAGTAATGGAGGAAAGTTAATGGATGTACTGGCATTAACAAACAAAATTGAAGGGTGAGGGGAAAGTGTCATTTGGAAAGTACAAAAGGATTTACGCCGGAGTGAATGAGAGAGTTAGAGCAAGGGAAGGAGTGGCAATTGTTATGAAAGATGAGTGGTGGAGAGGTGTGAAAGAGAAAGGAAGTATAAGAGTCAGAATAGTCTGGGCAAGATTAAGGTTACTGAAGGAATATTTAGTTTTTATATGTACTTATGCACCGGTGATGGGAGCAAATGGAGGGGAGAGAGAATCATTCTGGGAGAGTCTGAAGTGTGTGTGAAGTTTTGAAAATATGGATTATGTATGCTCGTTTGGCAATTTGAATACGAAGGTGAGAAAAAGAAGTGTGAATAGGATAGTAGGACCATTTGGAGTAGAAGGTGTAAATAAAAAATAGAACCGAATTGATTAGAATGTGTGCAGCAAAATGTATAATGATAAGAAAAACATGGTTTATGAAGAAATATATTCATAAGTATACCAAGGGGAGTTGGGTGAATGGGGAGAGGGTCTTTTGGATTATGTATACGTGAGATGGGGGAGAGAGATGTAGGTGTTAGAAGTTAGTGTATTAATGTATTATTATCGACCCATTACTTGTTAGTGATGAGGGTCAAAGTTAAAGGATGTTGGGAGACAGTGAAAGTGAAGAAGAGAGTAGTGGGGGTGGTTCGGGTGCAAAGGCTGGAAGAAGAAGAGAAGAGCCTACTTAAAAGAATAAGAGAGAAAGGGGAGAAGTGGAAGGAGGTAATGAGAAGTGAGGTGGAGATGGTGAAAGAGGAATAGAATAAATTGAAAATAGTTTTAGAGGAAACTGTGAGAAGAGTTGTGGGGTGAAGAAAATGGGGAATGGTAGAAGGAAAGGGAGCGAGTGGTGGAATGAAGAGTTTGGGAATATAGTGAAAAGGAAGAAGAATGCCTTCAAAAAGTATTAGGGTACGAAGTATACAAAGGATTGGGAGGAGTATAGGGATATGTAGGGAGGTAGAGAGGGAAGTTGAGAGGGCAAAAAAGGATAGTTGAAGAGGAGTCGGGTAGAAAGCTAGCATTAAATTTTAAGGAGAGAAATACAATGTTTTGGAAGTATGTAAATAAGTTGAGGAGAGGGGAGACGAGCGGGGACAAGGAGTGAAGGGGGAAGAGGGGAATTTTTTACAGGATGAGAAGGAAGTAGGAGAAATTTGGAGAAAGTACTTTTGTGAATTCTTGAATGGGGGGAGTGAGATTGGAGAGGGTGGAGAGGTGGGGAATAATAGTGAAATAGTTATTGCGAGAAGGAGCGGAATATTAGTTCGGAAGAGATGGAAGTAGCGGTAAGAAAAGTAAAGAAGGGAAAATCGACAGGGACAGATTGTGTATGCGGAGAGGTGATAAGGGAGGGAGCTGGAGAGGTAGTTGACTGGTTAGTTAGAATGTTTATTGTGTGTTGGGGAGAAGGGAGAGTGCCTCATGAGTGGCAGGATGCTTGCATTGTGCCTATATTTAATGGAAAAGGAATAAAATGGTATATTTGACTTATAAAGGGATAAACCTGTTGAGTGGAGTAGGGAAGATTTATAGGAGGGTGTTAGTGACAAGATTTGATGGTGAGGAAAGGGAGTTTTAGAGGGTAGGATGTGTGGACCAGGTATCCAAACTGAGAATGATTGGTGAGAAATTGCGTGAAAAAGATAAAGTGGGTATGTACGTTTTATTGATTTGGAAAAAGAACATGATAGGGTACGTAGGAAGAAGTTGTTTGAGATACTAATGAAAAGGGGGGTGAGGGGGAGATTATTGATAAGGATCAAGGCTTTCTTTGAGAATTATAGATCAAGGGTGAGGGTGAAGAGGGAGCTTACGGATTCGTTTAGCGTAAGAGTGGGACCAAGACAGGGGTGTGTAATGTCGCCGTGGTTGTTTAATCTGTTGATGGATGGTGTACTTAGATAAATGGGGAGGGAAGGGAAGGGCATTTGGTTGAGAAGTGTGGAAGGTGAATAGGAAGTAGATGTTTCGCTATTTGTATATGATGCCGTGTTGGTGCAGAGTCTGGGAAAAAGTAGAGAATGTTGGTGATAGAGTTTGTGAGGAAATGTGCAAACATGGGATTGAAAGTAAATGCAACAAAAAGTGAAGCTATGAGGATTGGGGAGGAGATGAAGAGGGAGAGGGGGGGGAGGTGGGGCATAGAAGTACAGGAAGAAAAATTTGAGTTCAAATATCTGGGAATAAGAAAAGGGGGGATAGATAGAGATAAGGAAAAAAGAGTGATGGATAGAATGAGTGATGGGAAGATCAAGGGAAGTATGGAAGAACGGGAGTATGCCGAAGGAAATAAGGTAAGAATGCTTGAGAGTAGGTGACTACCAACGGTAATGTATGGGTGTGAAATTAAGAAGTGTAGATAGGATTAGAACGAAAAAAAGGGAGATGTATGGATGAAAGAGTGATGT
>SEYY01018354.1:0-7500 GCA_009176605.1 Armadillidium nasatum
GAGAGAATTAGTCAGAGCTGGAGAGTTGATAAGACGAAAAGCAATAGACTTCACTTTTTTAAGAAGAGCTGTTTGAGTGGGACCACCTCAGATACGTGATGCGAACTCCATACAGAAGCGAACAACAAACCCCTATACAGAGCAAGTCAACTGGGGTGCAGTGAAGAAATTACTGAAGGCGCCTCAGAACACCCAACCTCTTAGAAGTTTGGTTTAGAAAGAGAATTAATGTGATCCTTCAAAGAAAGTTAACGAGAAAAAAAATCACCTAGAATTATGGACAGAAGGAGGTTGAGCTATGTGTTTTCGAAAAAGATATCAAAGTTTCGTGGAAATCTGTGTCGAGTAGAGAGATGGAGGAACTGAGTTTTTGAGGCATTGGAAATCGACCATGTTTTCTCTGCCTCAATTTGAAATAAGAGATAGATCAGAGGTTACTTACTCCTGAGCTACATTCCTAGCATTAATTAATTTCTGTTGGATGGGGACCCATTCAAAATGAAAAGTGTAGTGAAGGGTGGAGTGGTCGGCACAGGAATGTAGAGGTGAAAAATTAATAGGAAAATGGTCAGTACTTGAAAGTAGAAAAATAGTTGGGAATAATACAGAATCCTGAGAAAAATCACTATTAATAGATTTAAAAGATGAATTCTGACCGTCTACTACTATCGCTTTAGAATGATTGGAAATGAAATCAGAGAGGTCGCAGAGAAGGTAGATGTCGAATGAGGGATGGTTGAAGGAAAAATGTACAAATACATGTACAGTCGTGAACAGAAGTTCGTTCCTATTAAGCTGGAAATAAATATTTATATAAAATGGAGATCATTTCATAAAAGCTCTATTTTGAATAAAAAGAGAATAAAAACATTGAGAGGGGCTTAATTGAACTGTGATTGGCTGAACCTGAGATGATCTCCATTTTATATAAATATTTATTTCCAGCTTAATAGGAACGAACTTCTGTTCACGACTGTACCATTTCTGAAGTCTCTTTGCTTTTTAACTCAACTCTGTGTATTTTGAAAATGTTTTATCACACAATTTGATAAAGAATATAAAGCAATTGAACCTGTTTCTCATGATTTAAAATAGTTGTATTGTTTTGACACTTTTAATTAAATAATAAAATATTATATTGTTTACAGAATTTATTATTTTAATCCGTAATGTAAATACATTATACAAAATTACTTGATATTTTTTGGTTTAATATTAGATTTTTATTATTTAGATGAAATCACTTTCTTCTTTTATTTTTATCTATATTTCGGTACTTTTAATTTAGTCGAATAGATTTTTCCTATTTAGATGAAATCACTTTCTTCCTATATTTTTGTCTATATTTCGGTACTTATAATTTATTCAAATAGATTTTTGTTATTTAGGTGAAATCACTTTCTTCTTATATTTTTATTTATATTTCGGTACTTATAATTTAGTCAAAGTAATAATATATTTTAAATATCATATCCATTGTTTTAGTTTTTCTTTTCTTTAAGAAAACATATGGTCTTTGTTTTTCTTTCCCCCCCACCCTTGGGGAAAAGTTATTTTTCAGATTTGATAAATTTATTTTAATAACTTTCAAATTCCTTTCCATTTGGAATCGGGAAAAGTTATATTTCAAATTTAATTAATTTCTATAAAATAACTTACAAATCCTTCCCCCACATGGAGTCAGGAAACGTTTTATTTCAGATATGATTAATATCGATTAAATAGGTTCCAAAACCCATCTTCATTTGGAATTAGGAAAAGTTATAATTCTAATTTGATTAATTTTGATTAAATACCTTTGAAAACGCTTCTCCTCTTCCTATTGATGAAGACAATGATTTTTGTTTAATTTATCATTTGGATTAAAAGCTGTTTATTAACATTAAAATTTATCTTGTTTTTCAGAACCAAATGAATTGAAACTATTTTTCATTATTACAAATTGATTTTGTGCTGAAAAAAATGCTATATTAATTCCATGATTAACAAAAATGAATATTAGGAAAGTAATTCTTATTCTTTGTTTTTCTCTAACAAACTTTGAATCAATTTATATTAAAAGAAATGCTTCAGAAATATCTTCTGAATATAAATTAATTAAAATCAACAGATAGAATTTTACTTATCACTCCAAAAAGACTCAAAGTGTAAAAGATTTAAAGGGAGATCTTTCAAACAAATCTTCTAAAAGTTTCGTCAATCAGATGTCTAGAATTCTACCTATTGAAAACCTAAATGAAAAACAAGTAGTAGTAAGTAGTTTTATATCAGATATTTTAACACACACATTGAATGAAGAAAATATATTTCTTCTATATGATAGAGAGATTTTGAATATGTATGAATTAACTGAAGTTTTCTTATTTAAGAATTTAAAAGATAAACCTCATCTCGCATTGGAAATGCAAGAATTTGATATTAATAATATTGATACTGAAATCGTCAGTTGATATAAATACACAACCATTTGCCTTATTTATAATCAAAATATATTATTAGATTTATTTCTAAATAAGACGACGGATATTAAATGGGCACCAGCAAAATTACTCATAATTTCCCTCGATCATCGAACCAACATTTCTGATGTAATTTTCGATTCATCAATTCAAAGATCGAAATACATATTTATCGCAGAATTAACTGTTAAAAGTAAAATGTTCGCGTTTCAAACGTATAGTGTTTTACCATTTCAGAGAAATAAGACTGGTTTCTCCCAATGGAAAGCATTTAAAGGGATTTACAACTTACCGAGAATGAAAAGGGAAATTAACCACAATATATATAATATATATATATATATATATATAATATATATAATATATATATATATATATATATATATATATATATATATATATATATATATTATATATATATATATATATTATATATATATATATATATATATATATATATATAATATATATATATATATATATATATATATAATGATGCTCTTTTAGGGGGAGGACATAGCGCCGTCAGTCTGTTACCTCCTACTGTTTCTCTCTTCAATTTTCATCCAAGGGCGAATGTTGCGCATATGAGTGCAGCAATGTTGTTTGTACTGATGTTTATAATTTGGAGTCTTCTGAATTCTCTACTTTAAGGCTTAAGCTCTCTTGCAATTCTACAATTAAATTAATTTTTTCTGTATATTTGTCACTTAATTTTACGGACTATAAAAAATTCTTCATTATTTAAACTCCAAAATTAAGAATATTTTATCTCCTCCTTTCTCTGAAATCTTCATTATGGGTAATTTCTTTGTTCACCACCCCTAATGGATTTCATCTTGTTCTCACTATCCAACTGGTGAACTCGCATACAACTTTTCTATCGAAAACAACCTTCAGAATTTGGTGAAACTCCCTTCCCGCCTTCCTTCCCGTCTTGGTGATGAAACCATCATACTTGATCTTTCCTTAACTTCTTATCCTTCTCCTTATACCGATAAATTCTTTCATCTGAGTTTATCCGATCACCTTTTTATCTCCATAGCTTGCTCTCTCTCTTAAAGTATTACGCAAGAAAGGCCCCCGACATTGGAGAAGAGACGTTTCTCACACTTAGGTACCTCTAACTAGTCTGATTTGTGTGTGTATATATATCTCTGATTTCCAGTGAGAGTGGTCTTTCAGAATGTGCAGTGTGCATAACCGAGGAGATTCTCTCTGGCATGGAGGAGTACATTCCATATTCTTTCCCTTCAACTAAGCTTAAAACAAACCATGGTTTAAGTCTAGTTGTTCTTTTGCTATTTGCCTCAGAGATTACCTTCGTCTTCATAATTCTGAAGCTTACTAAACTTGTATATCATTCCGGAATCGTATAAAATCTATTCTCCCTAACACTAAAAAATCATTTCTTCGTTGAAATTGCTATAATATTTCTGGATTGTCTCCCTCAAGCCATTTCTGGTATTTGTAAGAAAGTTAACTCTACCTTTGCTTATTCCTTTCTTACTCATCTTGTATCTTCTGACGGCATAACTGCAGTTTTACCTTTTACTAAAGCTGAACTCTTCAATCAAGCTTTTGCATTTAATTAATTCCACATTAGACTACTCCGGATCTATACCTCCTCCTTCAACCCCCTCTAACTCATTTATACCTAATATTGTAATTTCTTCTAAAATATCATTTCTGCTATCTCTAATCTCAATACAAAGAAGGCTTATGATTCTGATGATATCCCTCCTGTGGTTCTTGAAACTTGTGCTTCTGAGAATGCACTCTGCCTTGGTAAACTATTTCGTCTCTGTCTTTAACTTCGACTTTCCCTTCTTGATGGAACCGTGCGTTCATTCAGTCTGTCCCGAAAAAAAGTGGAACCTCTCTCAACCCTCTAATTATCATCCTACTTCTTTAACCACCGTACTTTCTAAAGTTTTCGAATCTACCCTTAACAGGAAGTTTTGAAAACATCTCAACTCTTCTGACCTAATCTCTGATCGCCAGTTTGGTTTGTGTAAAGAACGCTCTACTTGTGATCTTTCGTTTCTTTTCGACTCTTGATGCTCCAATTTCTTAATTTCGGTGAATCTTTTTCTGTCTCTCAAGACATATCGAAAGCCTTCGAGAGAGTCTGGCACAAAAATTTGATTTCAAAACTTCTCTCTTTCGGAATCCATCCTTCTTTCTGCTACTTTTTCACTGATTTCTTTTCTGGTCATTCTAAAATAGCTTTTGTATACGACCTTTTTATTTTTATTTCTTATTAAAAATATCAATAATATTGCTTTATTTTTATTATTTTATTGCAATTATTATTATTTTAAATATCATATAAATAGTTAGTGAATTTATATTTTGATTGTATTATAAAATAGAAATTTGTAAAATTTAGTTTGTGCTGAAGACGGACCGAGATACGGTATGAAACGTTCACAATGTATTAAATGAGTATAAGGAAACCCTTAGTATTGGCTTTACCTTTCTAATTAGATTAAGGTTCACTAGGAAAAAAGCTATCTCAACTTTATATATATATATATATATATATATATATATATATATATATATATATATATATATATATATATATATATATATATATATATATATATATATATATATATATATATATATATATATATATATATATATAGTATAATATAATAATATATATATATATATATATATATATATATATATATATATATATATATATAATATATATATATATATATATATATATATATATATATATATATATATATATATATATATATATATATATATATATAATTGATGGCATATGCATTCGCATCCTCTTCAAAATTAACATCCTCATTCGCACTTTCCAAAATTCAACATTCGCATCCGCATCCGCATCCGCATCCGCAATCCCAGAAAAAGAAAATGTGACATCCGAACCATCACTAAATATAAATATAATAATATATATATATATAATATATATATATATATATATATATATATATATATATATATATATATATATATATATATATATATAATATATATATATATATATATATATATATATATATATATATATATATATATATATATATATATATATATATATATATATATATATATATATATATATATATATATATATATATATATATATATATATATATATATATATATATAATATATATATATATATATATATATATATATATATATATATATATATATATATATATATATATATATATATATATATATATATATATATATATATATATATATATATATATCAGGGTCGATTTGAATCCTGTGGAGGGCCATGGAATTTAAATGGAGAGTGTGGAGAAGGTTTCAATTGCTATCACATCTGGTTTGTTGGTGAAATTTGCCTTTAAATTAAAAGTTCAAAATCAGTCAAAGAAAATACATTTAATAAATAGCTTTTTTTTCTTGTCTTTCTTGTCTTTCTTGTTTTTCTTGTCTTTCTTGTTTTTCTTGTTTTTCTTGTCTTTCTTGTCTAGCTTGTCTTGCTTGACTGTTCATTCATATTTTTGGTAATAAAGTTGATTTTGAACATGTATTGTGATTTTATTTACACTTTTTAATTATTATTATTATTATTATTATTATTATTATTATTATTATTATTATTATTATTATTATTATTATTATTATTATTATTATTATTATTATTATTATTATTATTATTATTATTATTATTATTATTATTATTATTATTATTATTATTATTATTATTATTATTATTATTATTATTATTGTTATTATTATTATTAGTTATTATTATTGTTATTGTTATTATTATTGTTATTATTACTGTTATTATTATTGTTATTATTATTGTTTTATTATTTATTATTATTGCTATGATTTTTATTATCAATATTATTTTTATTATTATTATTTTTATTAATATTATTATTATTAATATTATATTATTATTATTATTTTTATATTAGTATTTTTATTATTATTACTATTATTCTTATTATTGCTATATTATAATTATATTATTTTTAATAATTATTATTTTAGTTATTATATTATAATTATATATTAATTATTATTAATTATAATTAATAAAAAATATTAAAAAAATTTAAAATAAATAAATTATAATTAATATTTTTATTATTATTATCATGATTATTATTATAATTATTACTATAATTATTATTCACAATTATGTTATTATAATTATTACTAAATTTACTATAATTATTATTAAATTCAGAATTATAATTATTATTATAATTATTATTATAAGTATTATCTTAATTATGTTGAAATGATTCTCTGTACTCATAACGGGAAGAAAAATTGATGAGTAAGGGATATTTAAATTGATGAGTAAGGAATATTTAAATTGATGAGGAAGGGATATTTAAAAATTGATGAGTAAGGGATATTTAAATTGATGAGTAAGGGATATTTAAATTTGCAAGCTTTATGAAATCGTATATCATAAGTAAAGATCCGTAACGTATTCGGTGCAAAATAAAAATAACTACTTAAAAACTACTTAAAAACTGAGTCAGCGTTTATTTTGTTTAAAAAATATAATAATCAATAACTGTTAATGATAAATAAAACATAATATTTGAGAGAGAGAGAGAGAGAGAGAGAGAGAGAGAGAGAGAGAGAGAGAGAGAGAGAGAGAGAGAGAGAGAGAGAGAGAGAAATCAGATTTACAGTCTGGAAATCTGACCTTAGGTGACTTAAGAAAATGTTTGTTACAAATCGAAAAAAAATTTCTTTTAAAGACAGATTCCATATTGGAAACTTTCAGACAAGAAAGAATATTGTAAAAATAGGAAAAAGTGGAACATTCAGACTGAGGAACGTCGATCGTTCCTATTTTGAAGAAAAAAAATGGTTCAAGCATAAGGTTATGGGGAGATTACAAAGTAAAACAAAATTTACAATTGAAAATAAAGTAATTATTTTAGTTCATGGTAGAAAATATTTTTAAGAATATTTTTAAAAAATTTTTTAAACCAAAATATTACTAACTCAAAATGAACGCACATCAATT
>SEYY01018354.1:12500-17500 GCA_009176605.1 Armadillidium nasatum
AAAGCTAAAGGAGGTTGGGAGAAAGTGGGAGGGAGAGGGAGGGTGGTGGAGATAGTATGGGTGGAGAGGCTAGAAGATGAGGAGAAGGGAGGTGAATACACAAGAGGGATAAGGGAGAAATGGGAAGAGGTTAGGGGAGGTGAGGTGGAATTGGTGGAGGAAGAGTGGAGTAAACTGAAGGGAGCATTGGTGGAAGTTGCGAGAAGAGTGTGTGGGATAAAAAAAATAGGTAATGGTAGAAGAAAGGGGAGTGAGTGGTGGAATGAAGAGTTGGAGAATATGGTTAAAACGAAAAAGGAGGCTTTCTGCAAGTATTTGATTGAGAAAGAAAGAGTGGGGTATGTATGCTTTATGGATTTGGAAAAGCGCATGATAGAGTTTGTAGGGAGAAATTGTTTGAGGTTCTATAAGGAAGGGGGGAGTGAGAGGTAGATTATTGAATGGAAATAAATCATTTTATGAGAACTGTAGAGCGAGGGTGAGGGTGAGGAGAGAACTGACTGAATGGTTTAACGTGGGAGTTGGACTGAGGCAGGGGTGTGTTAAGTCTCCGTGGTTGTTTAGTGTGCTAATGGATGGTGTTGTTAGGGGGATGAAGAGGGAAGGGAAGGGTATTAGGTTGAGAGGTAGAGAGGGGAAATGGGAGGTAAATGTCTTGTTGTTTGCGGATGATGCGGTCTTAGTTGCAGAATCTGGGGATAAGCTGAGAATGTTGGTGAAAGATATTTGTGAGGGAATGTGTGTCTAAGGGATTAAGGGTAAACTCATCAAAGGTAAAGTGATGAGGATTGGGAGCAGGGTTGAGGCAATAAGAGGGGAGGAATGGGGGGTGTCAGAAGGTGGGGGAGAGAAATTTGAGGAGGTAGAAGAGTTTAAATATCTGGGAATGCTAGTGGAGGGAAAAGGGGAAATGGATGGGAAATAAAGAATAGAGTGATTGAAGGAATGAAGTGATGGGGGACTAGAGGAAGTATGGAAGAAGGGGAGAATATCAAAGGAAATAAAGGTAAGAATGTTTGAGAGTATGAGTCTGCCATCTGCAATTTATGGGTGATGAATGCTCAGATTAGGAAAAGATTAGAAGTTTTTGAAATGAAAGGATTGAGGGCTATGTGTGGGTTAAGGAGGGTAGATAGAATCAGGAATGAAAGAATAAGAGAGATGTGTGGATGGAAGAGGGGAATAGTGGGCAGAGTGGAAGAGGGTGTATTAAGATTGTTTGGGCATATGTGTAGAATGGATGAGAATAGGATGGTGGGTAGAGTGATGAGATCCGAGGTAGAGGGAGGAAGGGGGAAGGGTAGGGGAGATATTAGGGGGAGAGGTTTGAATGTGGACGAAGGTAGGAGAGTCACGGAGGACAGAGTGAGATGGAGGGCATGGTGAGGGGGAAGGGAGATAAAGTGTGGATGTGGGGGTGTAAACGAACTGTGACGGGCACCACCCCACGAGAGTGGGAAAGGTGAGGGGTAAAATAAAATAAAATATATATATATATATATATATATATATATATATATATATATATATATATATATATATATATATATATATATATATATATATATATATATATATATATATATATATATATATATATATATATATATATTCAGAATTTTCTGAAAATCAGTCATATATATATATATATATATATATATATATATTATATATATATATATATATATATATATATATATATATATATTATATATATATATATATAATATAATATATAAAAAAAATTGTATATAAAAATAAAAAAATAAAAAATAAAAAAATTGGTTTAAACCAAAAAAACCATGGTTTTTTTTCAGTTGGTTTAAAAAAAAAAACCAATTGGTTTAAACCATCTGGTTAAAACCATGCAACCCTGATATATATATATATAATATATATATATATATATATATATATATATATATATATATATATATATATATATATATATATATATATATATATATATATATATATATATATATATATATATATATATATATATATATATATATATATATATATATATATTAGTGATCGCATCCGTGGAGCAACCTCATCAAAATCAACATCACATTCGCATCCGCACTTTTGAAAATTCAACATCCGCACCCCTATCAGCATCCTCATCCACACTTGACGACAATTCTATTTCCGCATCCGCATATAAAAAAATTTGACATGACCGCTGTAGCAGAGTGTTCATCGAGCTAGACTTACCATATTAAAGGGTGTTGGTTCGAGTAGAATAGCAGACATTAATTTTCTATATAGAAAATAGTCTGTGAGAGGTTATAGCAGACTTTAAAATCTTGAACATAACTGTCTGCGAGTGATGGACTCGATCATTGACCCCGTTGTTCCTTGCTCTTGTTGCAGTCTGGGGAGTCCTTTGTATTTGATATCATGACTTTAGATCATGAGCAAGTTCCACTGCGATCCCCTTTTGTACTGCCGTAGCATAGTGGTCAGCGCGCTAGACTTACTATCTTAAAGAATGTTGGTTCAAGCCCAAAAGCAGATATTAATTTCCAATATATATATATATATATATATATATATATATATATATATATATATATATATATATATATATATATATATATATATATATATATATATATATATATATTATTAGAACTCTTTCCACTCTTTGTCTACCATGCAATGAAACAGCGTGTATAGATTTAAAAGAAGATGATTGTCGGTATGGAATTGGGCTTGGCTTATGCAACTGCTGTGAAGAATGTCTACTGGTGTGTAATTAACTTTATATATATATATATATATATATATATATATATATATATATATATATATATATATATATATATATATATATATATATATATATATATATATATATATATATATATATATATATATATTGCGTGTTGTACTAACCCCTCGGAATCGAAAATTGCAGAGGTTGAAGAATGTTGCATTTCCTACATTATGCAACATGAGCTGAGGAAAGAGCCTGTGGCTATTTAAGGTATGTTGCAAGGTCAGAAAGATACCTAGGGGTATTTAATTGGTTAAATAAACATGTTGCAAAGATAGAAATACAATGTTGCAAAAAATATGCTTGCAACAGTACAGCATTACAAGTTTATGTTGATTTTTGACCGATTTTTATGAGGTTTGAGGTTATTAGGTGTAATTTTCCCCAACTAACCTGCCTTTAGGGTTATTTTTTTTTTTTTAGATCAGAGTTCACGTTTTAGTGTTTTGGGGGGCGACGCTCTTTAACAAACCTTTTTGATCACATCTGCCCATGGTCATATCTTATTCTTTTATGATGTTAAGGTACCACACAGGGTATTCCACTGCAAAGATTTCCTAGAATCAAACCATAGTCCCTGTAACATTCGAAATGCAAATGTTATCACTTCCAGTTTCCCACGCTCTTTCGTGAGCATTTTTTTCGGAGTAAAAATCGGATTCAGAGTCGGAGTCGGAGTCAGATCCTGAGAAGGAGGAGGAGGAGTAGAAGGGGAAGATAAAAGGAGGATATGGAGGAGAAGGTGAGCAGAAAAAAGAAGGGAGTGGAGAAGAATAATTTTTCCTTTGTACCATGACTTTTATTATTATTATTATTATTATTATTATTATTATTATTATTATTATTATTATTATTATTATTATTATCATTGGATATATATATATATATATATATATATATATATATATATATATATATATATATATATATATATATATATATATATATATATATATATATATATATATATATATATATATATATATATATATATATATATATATATATATATATATATATATATATATATATATATATATATATATATATATATATATATATATATATATATATATATATATATATATATATATATATATATATATATATATATATATATATATGGGTCCAGGAGAAGTTTGCGGAGTATTACTACCGATTTATGGCACCTGCGCAAAAGGACTAGAATGCGTTCCTGACCCAAGTCCTCCAGGTTCAATCAATGTAATGGGGAAATGTCGAAGGAAATAAAGAAAATGAGAAGAACAGAGTTACTTGCCATAATTTTTTTAATCTATAATATATATATATATATATATATATATATATATATATATATATATATATATATATATATATATATATATATATATATATATATATATATATATATATATATATATATATATATATATATATATATATATATATATATATATATATATATATATATATATATATATATATATATATATATATATATATATATATATATATATATATATATATATATATATATATATATATATATATATATATATATATATATATATATATATATATATATATATATATATATATATATATATATATATATATATATATATATATATATATATATATATATATATATATATATATATATATATATATATATATATATATATATATATATATATATATATATATATATATATATATATATATATATATATATATATAATATATATATATATATATATATATATATATATATATATATATATATATATATATATATATAGTATGTAATATATATATATATATATATATATATATATATATATATATATATATATATATATATATATATATATATATATATATATATATATATATATATATATATATATATATATATAGTTTACTGGTCAAGTAGTTTTACTCTATGAATATTTTACTATTTAGCGTTTTTGCCTATTTTAATAACATATTGGATTATAATAATAATACATATAATATAATATTAAATAATTTATTATATTTTATAATAATATATTGTTTAATCATTATAAAAAAAAAATAAATATTTAGTTTATTTACTTTTATTTAAACTTAAAAATATTATTTTTGGCTTGGTTTTTTCCTTTTAAATAATTAGTTTATTAATATATATATATATATATATATATATATATATATATATATATATATATATATATATATATATATATAT
>SEYY01018356.1:0-2500 GCA_009176605.1 Armadillidium nasatum
ACAGACACATTCTTTTTTTTAAAAAAAATAAAAAATAAATAATAATAATTTAAATTATGGTGCCACAACAGTAGTCTCTGGAGAAACCTGAGAGGGCGCATTGCAATAATAGATCCTCATCCACCCTTTCTCCCATCCCCACTTGTAAGAAGGTGTTCTCCGGTGATGGGGTTGGGGCCATCAGGATTTTGCAGCCTGCTTGCCCTGATGAACGGTATATTTTTTTCATTAACTTATGCAGCATTCGCGGTCTTCAATCCAATTTCCACTCTGTTGAACATAACCTCTCTTCTAGACCTAATCTCTTATTCTTGACTAAACTCAAGTGTTTGAGTTAAGTTAATCTGTAAATAACGACTATATGTTCCTTCATATTGTCTCAGTCCTCAATTTTCAGCCAAAGGTGGTTGTTGAGCAAGCGATCGCAACGATGTTGCTTCTTCTTGAGTCTCTAATTTGGAGTCTTCCGAATTTTCCACCTTCGTGGCTCATGCTTTCTTGTCATTCTGACTAAATTCATTTGTTCTGTTTATTTATCTCCTAATTCTACTGACTATCTAGACCCCAAATTAGAGAACATTCTACATTCTCCCTTCTTCTCCTTTCTGAAATTATCATATTAGTTCATATTCACCACCCCCAAAGACTTTCTTCTAGCTCTCATGATTCAGTCGGTGAAAGTTCCTTCCATTTCACATTCCAAAAAGTATTTTGAGCGGTTAACTCAGCTCCCTACTCGTGTCCCTGATCATCTTGGAGATGAACGCAACATTCTAGACATTTTTCTAACTTCTAGTCATTCTCCTTATACTGTTAAACTCTATCCCCATCTGGTTTCCTCCGATCACCTTCTTATCTCTGTATCCTCTTCTATTTTTTTCAAGTCTTCCGCAAATAAGACCCTCTGTTATAGTGAGGAAACGCTTGTTGGATTTCGGTGTCGCAAGCTGGTCACACTTGCGGTTTTGCTTTTTGATTTCCCATTTCCCGTGGAATGATATTGCTTCCGTGGGAGTGGTTCCTCGTAGTGTGCCGAGAGCATTACCGAGGCCATTATCTCTGCCATGGTGTCGTATATTTCATATTCTTTCCCTTCAACTAAACCTAACCAACTTTGGTTTAACTCCGCTTGTTCTCCAGCTACTGAGCTTGAACTCTACCTTGGTAGACAAATTCGTCTCTGTTTTTCTACTTCAACCTTCCCTTTTTTGCAGGAAACGTGAGCTCATTCAACCTGTGTCAAAGAAGGGAGACACCTCTCAACCCTCCAAATCCCGTCCCATTTCTTTAACCTCAGTTCTTTTTTAAGTTTTCGAATCTATTCTTAACAGAAAAATTTGGAAACATTTCATGCAAACTTCAAATCTTATTTTTGATCGCCAATATATATGACTTTCGTAAAGAACTACACTACTGGTGATCTTCTTACCCTTCTCTCTGACTCTTTGTTCTCCGCACTTCGGCACTTTTGTGAATCTTTTGCTGTAGTGCTGGACATATCGAAAGCTTTCGATAGAGTCTTGCACAAAGCTTTGATTTATAGACTGCACTCTTTCGGAATCTATCCTTCTCTCTGTAGTCTTCTCTTCGATATTCTTCTCAGTCGTTTGAAAAAGCTGTCTTAATCACCACCCCCCTCCTTCTCCCTCCCCCCGTGAGTCCTAGTATGAAATTTCCAAAAAACTTCCCCTTCTCAGATAGGGCTGTGCCCTTTAAGGTATAAGCATTTAATGAAATAAGGTTAAAAAAAATTAGAACTATCTACCAAAAGGCTTAGTTAAGGTTAAGGGAATTTGCGTAATGGTAGATTTAAAATTTATACATTATAACAATTCACGGATAGAGCCCTTTTCAAGTGTGACTAGTTCTGGTTAGGCCTGAAACCTCTGAAGTAATTTATAGTCTTACGTTTCATGAAGTAAAAAAATCAATTTTTTTATTTTTTTTTTAAATTTTTATTTTTTATTTTTTTAAAAGACTTGAAATGCAACGCAAATTTTTTTTTTTACATATATTTAAAACAAATTGTATATGTATGATAAGAGAAATATTTCTTTTTTTACAGTAAAAATTAAAAATAAATCTAATATTTAAAATATTTAAAAATATATATATATTTATATAAAAAGATACAAATTTAAAAAAAATTATATTATTTGCTAAAAATTTATTTGAAAAAAAGAATATATTATAATATATATATATATTATATTTATGCCGTTCCTTATACATGTTATATAATAATATGATATATATATATATATATATAGCTCCATCTTATATTAAAATAACCATTTTAAAATTATTTAATAAAATTTTTTTTATATACCTTAGTTTGTTTAAATAAAGAAAAAAAAATTGAAAACAATGCAAAACACGGAAAAAAACATCTTATTTTATACTATGAATTTAGAATAAAATTTATAAGAATTTAAGTAAATAAAATTATTATTAATTTAAAATTTATCTCTCTTCTCTCTCTCTCTCTCTCTCTCTCCTT
>SEYY01018356.1:30000-40000 GCA_009176605.1 Armadillidium nasatum
TAGTACAATAAACACACATGTTTTTCGCATTACATTGTTATATTTCTGTTCTTCTAATGACAAATGCACATATGTTCTCTCTCTCTCTCTCTCTCTCTCTCTCTCTCTCTCTCTCTCTCTCTCTGTCTATCTCTCTCTCTCTCTTTCTCTATCTATCTCTATATCTATCTATCTATCTATCTATCTCTCTCTCTATCTCTCTCTCTCTCTCTCTCTCTCTCTCTCTCTCTCTCTCTCTCTCTCTCTCTCTCTCTCTCTCTCTCTCTCTCTCTCTCTCTCTCTCTCTCTCTCTCTCTCTCTCTCTCTCTCTCTCACACAAGCACACACACACACTTACTATTTGTAATCCTTATGAACATAATATTAACAATTAATATACTTTTAAAATAAAAAAAATAAAAAACCTGCATCTTAAATTTTCATCTTACATTTTTATTAATTTTGAAATAAAAAATATACAGAGAATTAAATGTAATTTTTAAATAATTATATATATATATATATATATATATATATATATATATATATATATATATATATATATATATATATATATATATATATATATATATATATATATATATATATATATATATATATATATATATATATATATAATATAATAAAAAATATTTTAAAAAAAAATAAAAATAAAATAAAAAAAATATATATATATATATATATATATATATATATATATATATATATATATATATATATATATATATATATATATATATATATATATATATATATATATATATATATATATATATATATATATATATATATATATATATATATACAACACATCTACATTATAAAAAGCATCTAAGCTTCTTAAAAAAGCGTTTTTAAGCACAAAGGTTAAACATACAACAAACGTTGAGAACAAACATGGCAAACAAACATGTGACAAATAAAAATGGCAAACAAACATGGCAAACAAACACGGCAAACAAACATACAGACATTTAAAAAAATTAAATTAAGATCTATTGTAATCAAAATCACTCCAAAACTTATTATCTTTCGAGAAAAAATATTAATATTTGTTCAAATGATTAATAGAAATACTATAATAAAAGAGAGAAAGATTTCACTAATATATATATATATATATATATATATATATATATATATATATATATATATATATATATATATATATATATATATATATATATATATATATATATATATATATATATATATATATATATATATATATATATATATATATATATATATATATATATATATATATATATATATATATATATATATATATATATATTATATATATATATATTATATATATATATATATATATATATATATATATCTATATATTCTTCTACACGGAGTAGACTCTCCTTCACACACATAAACATTATTACAGACAGACCATTTTTAAAAAATCAAATTAATAATGATGCCGTCAACGACAGTAGCCTCGGAGAGGCCAGGGGGGGGGCTTCCAAAAATATCCCCTCATTCACCTCTCCCTCTCATCACTTTGGAGTTGGTGCCTCCGGTGTTGGGGTTGGTGCCACCAGGACTCTGAGGCCGGATTGTCCTGATGAACGGTCTATTTTTTTTTTCATTCATTTCTGCAACATTCGCGGACAAAATAAAATGTACGCCATGCTATATATATTACACATTTTTAACGTTGGCAACACTGAATATGTACCGTGTGACATGCATTTATTGCGTATTTACTTGTTGAGGCTTCTAGGTTACTTATATTTTAGTGTATTACACCCTTTGTTCGGTTACGGTTAAAAGAAGCTGATGTTGAAAATGTGTGACCTGTCAAATTCCGTAAAAGCCGTCTACCTTGGCTCAAACGGTAGAGTGATTGACTCACATGCTTGAGGGCGCCGCAATCCCACTTGGGGATCCTAGGTATTTACTACCTAGAAAAGTTCCTTTCCTCGAAGAGGGTAATGCCAGTGAGATGAGATGTAAACTTTAGTTCTAAATTCCGTAAGTAGTCATCGTTTGTGACAAATAATAAGTGAATTGTTTAGCGTGTCGCGAGCAACAGTTTCGATAGGAAGAAGACAGATGAATAATTGACGAAAGCCAAAGTTGACAGAGGGGTACCGTCAAATATTGAAAAGAATTGTGACACAGCAACAAAAAAACTACTGCGGGAAAGGTTAATGTTGAACTCGACAACTCACCTTTGCAATAATGTGGAATGTTAAAGCAAAGAGCGAGGTGTAGATTTACATCTAAAACATCGTTGAATCAAATGGTGAATGTTTTGCTACAGGAATGGGACAACTTTCCGTTGGAAACTATTCAACCACGCTACGGATCTTTCCCAGAAAGAATTTCCACTGTTCTAAATGCAAATGATTTAATAAATCTTTTATATTTTTTTGAATTTATTTGTTCATCTCATATATATATATATATATATATATATATATATATATATATATATATATATATATATATATATATATATATATATATATATATATATATATATATATATATATATATATATATATATATATATATATATATATATATATATATATATATATATATATATATATATATATATATATATATATATATATATATATATATATATATATATATATATATATATATATATATATATATATATATATATATATATATATATATATATATATATATATATATATATATATATATATATATATATATATATATATATATATATATATATATATATATATATATATATATATATATATATATATATATATATATATATATATATATATATATATATATATATATATATATATATATATATCTTAGCCTCTTTTCCATATTTCTCAAGGCGATTGCAATTATTTTTTTTTGTAATTTCGTTATACATTCTCTCTCTCTCTCTCTCTCTCTCTCTCTCTCTCTCTCTCTCTCTCTCTCTCTCTCTCTCTCTCTCTCTCTCTCTCTCTCTCTCTCTCTCTCTCTCTCTCTCTCACTCACTCACTCTTTTATGATCTTTTCTTTCATCTGCTTTTCATCTTTCTCATCGAAAACCATATCAGTAATTAGCATTTTTAATGCGCTCTTTCTATCTCACATAGATTCCCATTTTTTGCTGCACCACTTCTCCATTAAAATTCACTTTTTCTGATATATATATATATATATATATATATATATATATATATATATATATATATATATATATATATATATATATATATATATATATATATATATATATATATATATATATATATATATATATATATACTATATATATATATATATATATATATATATATATATATATATATATATATATATATATATATATATATATATATATATATATATATATATATATATATATATATATATATATATATATATATATATATATATATATATATATATATATATATATATTTAACTGGATATATAGATATTAGATTTATATGATATATATATATATCTGATCAAATCCAGTTACGAACAAAGGGAGAGATTCCATTTATACATAAAATTGTAATTTCTTCTAAGAAGGTTTACGGTCCTAATGGTATCCTTTCTGTGATTCTCAAAACTTGTACTTCCGAGCTTGCACCCTGCCTTGGTAAACTATTTCGTCTATGTCTTTCAGCTTTAACCTTCTCCTCTTATTAGAAACGTGCGCTCATTTAGCCAGTGTCGAAGAAGGGGTTTCCTCTCAGTCCTCTTACTACCGGACCATTTCTTTAACCTCCTTTCTTTCTAAAGTTTTTGAATCTAATCTCAATAGGAAGATTTGGAAACATCTCGATTCTTTTAATTTTACCTGTGATCACCAGCATGGTTTTCGTAAAAAACGTTCTACTAGCGAACTTCTTTACCTTCTCTCTGACTCGTGGTTCTCCGTTCTTCAGCATTTCGGTGAATTTTTTGCTGTCGCGTTAGACATATCGAAATCCTTCGATAGAGTCTGGCGCATATCTTTAATTTTCAAACTTCCGCTTTTTCGAGTATACCCTTCTCTCTATGACCTCTCTGATTTCCTTTCCGGTTGTTCTATAGCAGCTGTTATAGATGGTCACCGTTCATTCATAAAATCTATTAATGGTTATGTTCCTCAATGATCTATCCTATCCTCAATACTTTTTCTGTTTTTCATTAATGACCTTTTCTCCATTACTTCATCTCCTATCTCCTATCCACTCCTATGCTGATGACTCCACACTTTATTACTCTTTCCATTTTGAAAGATCCTCCCCATAGCAGTTAATGGATGCAAGGAAGGTAAGTAACATTGGAGCAACTGATCTATGATCTATCTCGTATTATATATTGGGGCAGAGAAAACATGATCTTTTACAATGACTCAAAAACTCAATTCCTCCGTCTCTCTACTTGACACAACCTTCTTCACAACAATGATATCTTCTTCGAAAAACACAACTCAAACCTTCATTTGTCCTTAATATTTTCGGTGTTTCATTTTTTCGTGATCTTTCTTGGAAAGATCACATTTTTTTTCCTTTTCTAAACAAGCTCCTAAGAGCTAGGTCAGGTGTTCCGATGCGCCTTCAGAATTTCTTCACTCCACTCTAGTCGCTAGCTCTTTATAGGAGTGTTGTTCGTTTTCATATATATATATATGTATATATATATATATATATATATATATATATATATATATATATATATATATATATATATATATATATATATATATATATACTATTATACAAAGGACACTTCTCTTCTGAACTATTCCGTCGCATACGTCCTCCATTGAGAAGGGCTTGGTTGACACCCCTTTCTACACAGGCTCTTCTTTTCCTGTTATTTTTTTTACCCTAGGCTTAACCGCTATGCTCAATCTTACATGTACTCTACGGATAAAATCTGAATCACTCTCCATTCATTTATTTTTTCCCAGCTTCCTAAGACTTACACACCTATATATATATATATATATATATATATATATATATATATATATATATATATATATATATATATATATATATATATATATATATATATATATATATATAATATATAAATAAAAAATAAAAAATAAAAATATAAAAATATAATATATATTATATATATATATATATATATATATATATATATATATATATATATATATATATATATATATATATATATATAACGATTCTTGACTAAGGAACTTGCCACTTCTCGCTTTTTTCTCTCCTTCCTCACCTTCTTCAGGTTCTTCAAAATTGGAAGAACTATTTTATAAACCGTTTCTTTTTTTAAGGCTTGAAAAAGGCAAAAGTTTTAAAAAGGACTTCTAAAATGTTCTTATATTGCGCCCCTCCAGTGTTTAAGTTCAAACTTTTTACTCCTTGTGAAAATGTATTTTTTTAGCTCGCTCCAAATTAGTTTCCAAACACTCCTTGCATGTTTATATATATATATATATATATATATATATATATATATATATATATATATATATATATATATATATATATATATATATATATATATATATATATATATATATATATATATATATAATATATATGGCTCCTCTGGTGGGCAAAGGCCAGAGGCTAGAGCCTACTAATTTCCGCCAAAGTTGGAGCAATATAGGAACCTGGACGTTAAACGCCGACATGTACCGATACAAGGCGATTGAAAGTGTGCAAGTCAAAGGAAGTTGAGAAAACAGATAAAGGGAGTGTGTTTCAGACTTTGCCAGTATAGTACATATAAAACTGAGCATAGCGGTTAAGTATGGGGTCAGAAAGTTGATCAGAGAAAGGATGAGACTATGTAGAAAGGCGTGTCGACCGAGCCCTTCTCAGTGGAGAAGGTATGCGACGCGAGAGTTCATAAGAGCAGTGTCCATTGTAATAGCGAAGTATAGAGAGAGTGACGCAACAATTCGACGGACAGAAAGAGAATGGAGAGAATTATGAGAGCGGGAGATTGATAAGACGATACGCTCTAGACACCACCTTTTCAAGGAGAGCTCTATGAGTGGAACAACCCTAGATGTGTGAGGCGTACTCCGTACCATACAAGGGCAAACAACACCTCTATGAAGAGAAGCCAACTGAGGCGAAGTTGAAGAAATTATGAAGGCGCATCAGAACACCCATCCTATTCGAAGTTTGTTTAGAAAGAGAAGTAATGTGATCCTTCCAAGAAAGATCCCGAGAGAAAGAAACACCGAGAATATTAAGGACAGATGAAGGGTTGAATGGTGTTTTCGAATATATCATAGTTGTGTGGAAGGTTGTTTCGAGTAAAGAAATGGAGGAACTGAGTTTTTGAATCACTGAAAACAATCGTGTTTTATCTGCCACAATTTGAAATACCAGAAAGATCAGAGGTCATTTGCTCCAAGGCTACCATTCTAGCGCCAATTACTCCTTTCAAACTGAAAGGAGTAATGATCGATGGAGTCATCAGCATAGGAGGGTATGGGTGATGATGTAATTGAGAGAAGGTCATTAATGAAAAGTAGGAAAAGTGTTGGGGATAGGACAAAACCCTGAGGAACACCACTATTAATAGATTTAGAAGATCGGAGAGAAGACTACAGAGAGAAGGATAGATTCCGAAAGTGGGAAGTTTAGAAATCAAAACTTTGTGCCAGACTCAATCGAATGCTTTCGATATGTTCAGCGGCACAGCAAAAGATTCATCGAAATTGCCGAAGAGTAGAAAACCAACAGTCAGAGAGAAGATAAAGAAGATGATCTGAAGAGTGTTTTTTTTTTAACGAAAACCGTACATTGGATATATATATATATATATATATATATATATATATATATATATATATATATATATATATATATATATATATATATATATATATATATATATATATATATATATATATATACATATATATATATATATATATATATATATATATATATATATATATATATATATATATATATATATATATATATATATATATATATATATATATATATATATATATATATATATATATATATATATATATATATATATATATATATATATATATATATATATATATATATATATATATATATATATATATATATATATATATATATATATATATATATATATATATATATATATATATATATATATATATATATATATATATATATATATATATATATATATATATATATATATATATATATATATATATATATATATATATATATATATATATATATATATATATATATATATATATATATATATATATATATATATATATATATATATATATATATATATATATATATATATATATATATATATATATATATATCATAATAAATAATAGTCAATGAGCTCCAGGATAAGAAAAATAATTACAATCAAGAATAATAATAATAAGATAATAATAATAATTAATTAATTTTATCTATTATTATTTATTATTATTATTATTATTATTATTATTATTATTATTATTATTATTATTTATAACTTGAAGAAAAATTGTCATATTAAATATTTAAATAAAAAAGGAAACAGTTTTTGATATCAAATCTTTGGATTTTGACTCTGAATCCCAAGGCGCCTTAACCATTAATTTTATAAGAAGTCGGTAGAAGAGAGAGAGAAGAAGAAAGGAAGAAAAGAAAAGAAAAGAAAAGAAAAGAAAAGAAAAGAAAGAAAAGAGAATAGAAGTGAAGAGATGAAAAGAAAAGAAAAGAAAAGAGAAGAGCAGAGAAGAGAAGTAAAGAAAAGAAAAGAAAAGAAAAAAAAGAGAGTTTGGATTAGGTGACAGGGTTGGATCATGAAAAGAGAGTCAAAATCAAGGGCGACAAGACTTGCAACCCGGTCCTATAATTATCGCTTATTGATTGCAACAACTCCAGGACGAGCATGGAAAACCACAGCTCCGAGAAGCACGATCTTCTGGAGAGCTCTTTGAGAAAGTGTTGAGGTTAGATGGAGAAGGAGCTAGTCTCACTGAAAGGGTGAAAACCCTACCTGGGAGTTTAAATAAAACTCAAGGACTGATACTGAAACCAACGATCCGAAAAACAATCTTTTAGAGCACTCTAAGAGAGGGACTTTAAAGAGCAAATGGTGAAATTCGCTAGTCTCGCTGACAGGGAGAAAACCCTTCCTAGAGGAGAATATATATATATATATATATATATATATATATATATATATATATATATATATATATATATATATATATATATATATATATATAATATATATATATATATATATATATATATATATATATATATATATAATTATATTACCTCAGGTGGGCAAAGGCAAAAGGCCTACTAAAATTTCCACCAGAGTTATGGAGAAAATCAGAAATCTGGTCAAAGTAAAGGCCGACATGTCCCGATAAACGGCTTTTAAAGGTTTGTAAGTCAAATGAAGTTGAGAAAACAGATGAAGGGAGTGTGTTCCCAGACTTTATCAGTAGAGTACATGTAAGACTGAGCATAGGGTTAAGTCTGTGATTAGAGAGTTAGACAGAAAAAGGATGAGACTGTGTAGAAAGGCCTGTCGCACGAATCCTTCTCTGTGGAAGATAGAATAGAGAGATTGATGCAACAATTCGAAGGGCAAAAAGAGAATGGCGAGAATTGGTGAGAGCAGAAGAAGTGATAAGACGAAAATCCCTAGACTCCACCTTTTCCAAGGAGAGCTGTATGATTAAAACCTCCTCAGATGTGTGAGGCGTACTCCATACAGGGGCGAACAACTCTCCTATAAAGAGAAAGCAACTGGGGTGTCGTAAAAAAATCGCTAAGGCGCCTCAGAACAAACACTTCTCTTTTCTTTTCTTTCCTTCTCTCTTCTTTGGGTTAATCATATATATATATATATATATATATATATATATATATATATATATATATATATATATATATATATATATATATATATATATATATATATATATATATATATATATATATATATATATATATACATATAATCTCAATGCTAAAATACGAAATTTTCTACATGCAATGTTTATAATTTTAAATCCTTGCTTGTAATCAATTTTGATATACCATATATATATATATATATATATATATATATATATATATATATATATATATATATATATATATATATATATATATATATATATATATATATATATATATATATATATATATATATATATGAATATTTAGAAAGTATTTGAATAATGAAAAATAATCTTGAAAATCTATCACAAAAACTGCATTTTGAAAAATATTTACGATTGCATTAATGGAAATATATGATAAAAGAAGATTTTCGAAACTCTGACCTGTTAAGGAGCCCCCGAGCAAGACAAAAGATTTTTACGGAGCCTTAACTACAATATATGTATTGTAATAATATATAATATAGTGATAATGCCAATAAACAGAGCAAAAACTAATATAAAAGATTTTTAGCACTCACCACTCTCTAATTTTGAGCTGTTTAGTCTTGTGTAAACTGATCAATTCTAAAGGGTAGGGTACGGTATAGGGTAGGGTAGCTGTTGTTGTGTGTGCTTCCCCTTGCCTTCTTATTCTTTGACTAAATTATAAGAGTCAATTAGTACACTTTTGTGATCATCACTAATTTGAAAGTTGTTTTTTTTATTTTGTTTTTTTGTTTTAGCTCCATATATTATTTTTTTCCCCTAAAAATGTGTGCGAGTGCCTTATTTCTAAATGCAGTTTAAGTTTTGCTGGGGAGAGATTACTATTAGTTAGAATGGTTCAACATTCAACGCAGAAATCCTTATTACGAGTCCAAGTGAAATCGAAACTCAAATAACTGTCATCATATTTTCTGTTTTTAGAAAATTTATCAGTTTTAGAAGTGTCCACTTTCAATGAAGATGTCGAGAACTTTTCAACAGATTGTCCACTTATACATTAGCTTGCTTCACGTTTCTTTGTTTTTAACCACTTTTCCATTTTAAAAGGTATAATGCATTATTATTACAAAGTCTTAAACAGTATGTATGGTCACTCGTGTATATTTTACA
>SEYY01018356.1:72500-75000 GCA_009176605.1 Armadillidium nasatum
TGATCTTTTTATATATTCTTTGATTTAGACATTTGAAATCAGAAGAAATCCTTCGTCCCGCCGACGTTTGAAGATCCTTTCAAATCAACTCAAAGGACTCCATCCCATTACGAATCAATTCCGTCGCCATTCAGACCTCGGAATTCCTGATCCTATTATGAGACAGGTAAGAACAAACTATGGACAGGAACGATTGTACGGAGGGTTCTTGAGAAATATAAAGAGAAAATAGGATCTTTTGGGATGAAGTCCTTTAATATCTGATTTGGGATTCATATTAAAATGTCCCGATAATTCGCTTACACAATTTATAATTTAATTTAAAAATCTCTTCCTGTTTTCTCTTTTGTGTGCGCGCGTGTGTGTGCGTGTGCGTGTGTGCATGCTTGCGTATGTGTGTGCGGGTGTGCGTGCGTATGTGTATGTGTGCGTGTGTGTGTGCATTTGGGTATATGGTATGAATTGTAGGTACACAGGTACACTCATTTTTGTGTTTCTGTGTGAATTTTTACTGTTAGGATTATATATATATAATATATATATATATATATATATATATATATATATATATATATATATATATATATATATAATATATATATATATATATATATATATATATATATATATATATATATATATATATATATATATATATTATATATATATTATATATATATAGTATATATATATATATAAATAATAAAAAAAAAAAAAAAAAATAAAAAAAAAAAAAAAAAAAAAAAAAAAAAAAATAGGAAAGAAAAGTAATCAAAATTTTAATTATATCGAACGAATTACAATTAACATCTTTTCTTAACAAAAAAAAAAAACAAAAAAAAAAAAATATGAAATAAAATTATGATGACTTAAATGAGAACGTTTTTGTCTTTGAGTGTTTTAATTTTATTCGAAATAACATAAAAAAAGACGTGAGCTCAGCATAATTTTATGCAGCTGTGCTGATAAGCATTTTTTTTAACAACTTCACATATGTGTCTATTACTGAATATATGTAACTTGTGTGTATGCATGCATGTATAAATAATTGTATATATACATGAACAAATTATGATTGCATTTTGAAGCAAATTTATGTATTTCTTTCACATATATATATATATATATATATATATATATATATATATATATATATATATATATATATATATATATATATATATATATATATATATATATATATATATATATATATATATATATAGCCAATAAAAACTCCTAAGGTGTTCATTATCAAATCAGTCCATACAACAATGATGTTTTCAATATTATTATCATAGGTATTCTTATTCTTGTAGATTGCTTGTAGATTGCCTCGGAGAAGCCACTGGGGGCGGCTTCTAAAGATAGCCCCTCATCCACCCCTTCCCCCATCACCACTTGGGAGTTGGTGGCCTCCGGTGATGGGGTTGGTGCCACCAGGACACAGCTGCCGGCTTGTCCTGATGCACGGTATACTTTTTTCATTAATTTCTGCAACATTCGCGGTCTGCACTCTAATTTCCACTTTGTTGAACATCACCTCTCTTCTGCTAGACCTCACCTCTTATTCTTGACCGAAACTCAGATGTTTGAGCGTTCTGATAGCAAACCCTATTCTCTTTCCTCCTACTGTCTCTATCCTCAATTTTCAGCCAAAGGCGGTTGTTGTGCATACGGGCGCACTATTTTCCCAACTCTGGTGAAAATTAGACCTCCGCCCTTTACCCATCAAAGATGATATATTTATTTATATATATATATATATATATATATATATATATATATATATATATATATATATATATATATATATATTATATATATATATATATATATATATATATATATATATATATATATATATATATATATATATATTATATATATATATATATATATATATATATATATATATATATATATATATAATATATATATATATATATATAATATATATATATATATATATATATATATATATATATATATATATATATATATATATATATATATATATATATATATATATATATATATATATATATATATATATATATATATATATATATATATATATATATATATATATATATATATAATATATATATATATATATATATATATATATATATATATATATATATATATATATATGTACCAAGCATATGCGTGTTCGTACGCACGTTATGTATACATTACAATAATATAATCTTCTAATGTTTTTGTATTGATAAGTTAAACTATAATTATTGAAGCAAAATGTTCAAATTATCTGAAATATATATATATATATATATATATATATATATATATATATATATATATATATATATATATATATATATATATATATATATATATATATAATATATATATAATATATATATATATAATATATATATATATATATTATATATATAATATATATATATATATATATATATATATATATATATATATATATATATATATATAATATAATATATATATATATATA
>SEYY01018358.1:17500-20000 GCA_009176605.1 Armadillidium nasatum
ATTATTATCATTATTATTATTATTATTATTATTATTATTATTATTAATTATATTATTATTATATATTATTATTATTATTATATTATATAATATTATTATATTATTATATTATTTATTATTATTATTATTATTTATTATTATTATTATTATTATATATTGTATTTTATTATCATTTACTATTATTATTAGTAGTAGTAAAAGTAGTAGTTATTATAACTATTATTGATATAATTACTGTTTTACTATTACTAATAATTTTTATGAATCTTTCTATCTTCATTATTGCAACTATTATTATTTTTTTTATTATTATTATTATTATTATATTGTTTTTATTATTTTTATGATTGTTATTATTATTATTATTATTTATTATTCATTATTATTTATATTATTATTATTATTAATATTATTATTATTATTATATTATTATTATTATTATTATTATTATTATTATTATTATTATTACTATTATAACTTGACATAGCATTAGTATAAAAGTTTTAAAATTATATTCATAGAATTTATTTGCAAACTTTTGAGTTTGTTTGATCTCAAATTTGAAAAAAGAATTCTTTTTAAAATTAACTTAACGGAAAACTCTCGAATCTTATTATTATATATATATATATATATATATATATATATATATATTATATATATATATATATATATATATATATATATATATATATATATATATATATATATATATATTCTTTGCAAAGAACGTTTCAGGTCTATCTTGACCCATCATCAGCTAAAACAAATTTTAGATAGTAACACTACAAAATTAAATAGTAATCATGATCGTCATATATATAATAAGATAATAATATATAATAATAATAATAATAATAATAATAATAATAATAATAATAATAATAATAATAAATAATAATAATAATAATAATAATAATAATAATGATAATTATAATAATAATTATAAAACTACGATAACAACAATAATAAAAGTGAAAGCCAAAACATAGAAGCCTATTCACTATTACCTGTTTGTAAGGGAGAGCATCAGTGAACTGGAATAATAGAAAAATTCGTGCCTAAAATGCTTAATTAAAATATGTTATAAGTTAGTTGGTTGTTAAATTAAAAATTGAAGCCACAGTGTGTGACAACAGTTGAAAATATTAAAAACATAATGAACAAAATTAAAAGTATTAAAATTTCAAAATAAAAAAAAAAAAATTGTAGAACTGTCAATATTGAGCTCCGGTTTTGTTGTATTGGTGTATAAACTTTCTAATATTTTTCTGTCGCGAAGTTGTGATGCTGAATTGACTATTTAAAAATTCCTTTTAGCTACTGGGTGATTATTAATATTATTATTTGCCAATTATTTCTGACTTCTGAGTGTTCCGGAGATGTAAGTGGACGGTTAGTTCTGTAGGTGTTTAGAAACCCTCAGTTGAAGCTTCTGGCCAGTTTGGCCTACTTTGAGAACTTGGTAATTCGCATACGTAAACTTGTAAATAACTGAGGATATCGAAAACTTTAAAACGATCTCTGAGTCTGAAAAAATTAGAAATTTTAAAATTTATTTAGAGTAACGAAAATGAAAATACAAGATGGAAAACAACGGAACAGAAAAGGCTTAAGTTGGCTTATAAGTTTTGTTGCGTTGATACCAATAAATGGAATTTCTATTTGTTTTTTTTGTTTTTTTTTGTTAGTTTCCGAATATTTTGAGAAATGTAATCTTGGTCTTGTAATTTTTAATTGTCACTTCAGCATCAGATCCTCGCGACAGAAAAATACTAGAAAGCTTATACATCAATGCAATAAAACTGAAGCTCTATATTGACAGTTCTTTTCCTAATTTTTTATACTGAAATATTTAGAATAATGCTTTTAATTTTGTTCATTATGTTTTTAATATTTTCAACTGTTGTCACACACACTGTGGCCTCAATTTTTAATGTAACAACTAACTAACATAACTTATTTAAAGTATTTACGAACGACTTTTTCTAATATTCCCCATTCATTGTTGTTTTCCCTTACAAAAAGGTAATAGTGAATTGGCTTTTAAGTTTTAGTTTTCACTTTTATTATTATTGTTATTGTAATTTTACGATTATTATTCTTATGATTATTATCATTATTATTATTATTATTATTATTATTATTATTATTATTATTATTATTATTATTATTATTATTATTATTATTATTATTATTATTATTATTATTATTATTATTATTATTATTATTATTATTATTATTATTATTATTATTTATTATTATTTTTTTTTTTTTTTTTTTTTTTTTTTTTTTTTTTTTTTTTTTTTTTTTTTTTTTTTTTATTATTTTTATTATATTATTATATTATTATTATATATTATTATATTATTATATTATTATTATTATCATATTATTGCTGTTATTATTATTACGATTATGATTAATAATTAATTATAATTCTTACTATCTAAAATTTGTTTTAGCTGATGATGGGTGATGATAAACCTGAAATGTCCTG